>APFE030000804.1:96442-127514 GCA_000404065.3 Pinus taeda
CCCAGAGAGCCTTCTCATACCTCGTAGGGCTAGCTACGAGGTGAAATGGTTTGATGTAGCCTTGAGAGTTTGTCTATCTCAGCCTAGGTGAATTCCAAGCGCTAACATATTGGCGACCATACTGGGGAGAACATTCAACTTGTTGATTGTTTTGTCCTGGTACATGCAATCAAGGTGCAAATCTGATGCTGATGGTGGACAGCAGTCAGATACATATGCAGGCTGAATCATTCACCTGGCGGCTCCAACTCGATCCAGACATTCCAGTGCCTGTTGATTCACTCATGCAATGGTAGGGTATGTGGCAAACCCTGCCCTGCATGAAGCTGTAAACGATGATAGACATTGGTTAGCAGATTTTGAACTCAATGAAAAATTTGTCAGTGGCTTCCTTCAAGGTTTGAAATCTTCGAAGTTTCCTTTTGAAGTTAAAACAAGTGTCTATGAATTAGTTGTTGAAAGAATTGAAGACGAGATTCAGTATCTCGATGAGCAGATCCATTCTTATGATTTCCAAGACCCTAAAGTGTTCTTGGAAATCCTTCCTCCTTCACAACAAACAATAACAGACTTGCCTACAGATATTTATATTGACAATGTGCAGCTGGAAGTATGTCTTGCAGAGTTGGGGCAGCCAACAGAGTCCGGCTTCCGTGATCCTATTGCGGCATATATGGACATGCTTTTCAGGTTGATTGACAAAACAGGTTGTCTTTTCCGTGACCAGGGTCAGTATGAGCATGAAGGGCTGCCAGCAATCACATCTGTGTCCTCGTGGTAGCATGCTCAAGCGGCTTCATTGTCAGGTTTACTCGAATGGTTAATATGGCATTTTAGCATTACCTGATCTCTTGTTTATACAGCAGATTAGAGTAGGTTATGTAAATAAATAAGCTAGCCATAAGGGCAGCATCTTGTTTCAGTTGGCTTGAAGATTGTTAAGTTGTTTTTCAGTCATTTCAGTCTTGAGATCAAATCAGTTTTAGTTCAGTTTTAGTTGTGTTGATGATGAATCCATCGCCCAATGGTGGAGGCACTGTCTGCTCTCCCAAAGTTCTGCGGTTCTTGGCACCTCCAGGAAGCTGCAGCTGCCATCCCAAATGGAGCCGATGTTAGACTCTGTCTCATCTCAGAGATTGATTCTTCTTCAAAACCCTGTTTTGAAGAAGAAATCATTAATGTGTTGTTTCAGATTATGTAATTTATCTCCAGCTATTCAACTAGCAGCGACTTCAAGCTCCTACCTCTGTTAAAGTAAAAAGAAAACAAAACATCATCAGCAATCATGTCCATTTATAAAATCTGGTCTGACTTTTGGCATCAAGAATGGACGTAACATGCATTCATCTAGATGGTAACGTTGATGCAACCTATACATTACAGGAAAGTTCTCAGCCTTGTCGTGTTGGAATTTTATCTCTGCTCTCAATTCATGACAAAACACACCTCAAATTTCTTCAGAAGATTAAAACTTCAGGAATTTTTGATATCAAATGGAGACCAAGGAAAGGGAACATGCAGCCTCATCTTCTACAAGCTGATTCACATGGTAACTTGACAACTTATTGTCTAGAAACTTCAGGGATGATGTCTGAAGATGAAGTTCAGGTGACTGACAATGTTAAGATAAAGGAACTTGTGAGTGAGAATGTTAGTTGCTTTTTAATGTGCCTTACTGTGGATTGGGACCAGTTTGATGCTAGCCTTTCTTCAAATATTGCAGTAGGCCTTTCAGATGGTTTAGTTTCAGTTGTCAGTTTGAGCGAAGCTCAGATGCAAATAGAATACACTTGGAAAGCTCACATGTTTGAAGTCTGGACCGTTGCTTATAACTCCCAGCAGCATGATATCTTGTATAGTGGTGCTGATGATTGCAATTTTTGTGGTTGGGACTTGCGAAAAACCAATATTTCGAAACACAAAGAGCCATCGAATGGGAATATGCAGCATTCAGAACTGTCCTGCAGCAGGAGGGATCTTTTTCTTCATAGTTGATCGGTTTCTTAGATTCTGTCAATCTCGAAGAGATGTTGATTTATTGTTGGCAAAGTGCCTTCCATGTGGAAAAATCGAATTGGTTATATAAAAGCCACCAGGTTTGTGCTACCATGCGCTGAGTTTTGTCTTTATCCGAATAAGAAATTTATCTTGGCTACAATGGCATCAATTTAATGTGTCATCCAGCACATACGATGGCAGAGGAATTTGTGATTGCAAAGTGCCTTCTGGAACATGTTGATTAGCTTTTTATTAATTTATTAAACAGGGCAGTTGGGAAGCGTTCTTTTATTGACCTGGCTGGAAGGGTGTTTTTAGCGTTGCAACATACAGGCCTTACTTCAATGTGGACACATACGTTGTGGTTGAAAGAATTATTGGTTCACCGTCATATGAATATAGTTCATCTGGTTGAACAGCATGTAAGTATGGTTTTAACTCAGGGTATGCGGGAGGTGTTGTTGTGTGAGGCATTTTCTGGACTCATACATGGTTTGCGTATTTTTGAGAAACCTGTATAGAACTCAGGCACAACGATTTCAATTATCTGTGATTGGTACCTGGAGAATGTTGTTAAAGATGTAAATGGTGCTGGTATTTTAGTTACACCTATAGATAAGTGCATCTAGGGGCCTTTGTTGTGAAACATGTCATCTGGAGCATCGCTTACTTTTTGGACACCCCTGGTCACGCTGCCTTCAGTGCCATGCGAGCAAGGGGAGCGGCAGTTACAGATATAGTGGTGCTTGTGTTGGCTGCTGATGATGGTATCATGCCTCAAACTCGTGAAGCCATGGCTCATGCTCAAGCAGCAAATTTGCCTGTTGTGGTTGCAATCAACAAATGTGACAAGCCAAACGCAGATCCTCAAAAGACTTTTCCCGAGGAGAACCTTGGAACAAGGATAGACCTCAAAGCAAATTTGGCATGGAAAACATCTACCACAGAGAGTTGAGTGACATCGACATATCTGCAAAATGGCTTTTAGATGAGTTTAGTGCAGCTGGAATAGCAGACAAAATGGGCATGGTAGGATTCTGTTTTGGAGGTGGCCGCTTAGTTGAAACTCTGGCTAGAGACACACAATCTCATTTTGGTGCAGCTGTTCGTTTTTATGGAACGAGATTTGATCCATCCTTGGCTTCTCAGTTGAAAATACCGGTGTTGTTTATAGTGGATGAGAATAATCCTCTATGCCCTGTAGATTTGTTACGTCCGATGGAAAGCCAAATAACACAAATTTGCCGGGTCTTGCGCACTGTTTCACACACCCTTATGGATCAACAAATCAAAGCAGAGTTTTCCCAGAATGGGTTCGCACTGGAGGCTTTAAGTAAGCTCACGGTATTTAATCAGAAATACCCTAAACCTGGCAGTAGCACATTAAAAAAGGAGCGTGAAGATCTTCAAAACAGAGTTGATTATCTTCAGAAACAAGTGGATTGCTATGAAGACAAGGGCCCAGTAATAGATGCTGTTGTATGGTATGACGGCAGTGTATGGAGAGCAGCAATTGACACACAAGACCTTGAGGAGGATCCGGAACATGGAAAACTTGCAAATTTCACTCCTTTAACAAATTACAGGATCGAGCGGAAGTATGATGTGTTTAGCAAATTGGATGCTTGTACTGTTTCAGTAAATATCTATAATGATGGTAGCATCCTTAGTATTGTCACAGATTGTTCTCCTCATGGTACACATGTAGCTGGCATTACTGCTGCTTACCATCCAGAGGAGCATTTGCTGAATGGAATTGCACCAGGAGCACAAATTATCTCATATAAAATTGGAGATTCTCGATTAGGGTCAATGGAAACAGGAACGTTATGGAATAAGAGCAGTCTTTTCCCATTTAGATTATATTTTTAATGAAAACATAGCAGAAAAATAGGGTCAATTCGCCTATTTTATCCTCAGTTCCGATTCAACAGGATCAGCTCCGGTTTATTAGTCAATTAGAGGATTTTCAGAGAGACATTGATATGGCGATTTCCGTAAAGTGGAAAACATCTTTTCAGCGGTCATCATTCCATTTTGGCAGAAGCCATCGTCCAGAGTGGTATGCGATGTAAAGACCACGTGGCTGGCCAGTTGTCAACATGGGAGGATTGTGTCATCAATGGGAGCCTACATAACAGAAACATAAGATTTGATCTTCTATTAATAGCTTAAGTTAAATCTCCAGGTGGATCTACGCCCAAGTTAATATCTTTAAGTGGCCATCAGAGGATTTTAAACCGCATTGAGTTGTTTATACATAAGTCGTTGTTTTATAGAACCTTCTACATATGAATTAAATATATCAGTAACGTGGCAATCGTTGCAAAGTGGCATTCAAAGGTGCGATTACCTATTTCTATCATCAGCGAGTTTTCATTGGCCATTCGAAATCTTCACGCTGGAATAATGGAGGACTGTGCTATCTTTGGAAACAGATGGAGGATCCTTTTCTATTTTCATGGATTGAGTTGTAACAGCGCCCCTGTTTTGGGCAGCATTTTATTCGTTTTTATTGTATTAAAATTTTTTTTTTGTAAAGAGTTAGAGGAGAAAAGAGAGATTTTTTCTGAGTGCTGAGTGCTGGGATCTGCTGGAGCATAGCAGAGCTTTTTTGTACAGTTTGTGGCAGAGAATTTAATGGAATTTCACAGCTCTGTTTGCTGAGATTCATGTGGTATGTTGATTTAGCATAGGTTTTTTCCTTTGTCTCATATGTAAACTTTTAGACTATCATGTTTCATTCACCTCATGATCATATCTAATTGAGCAAATGAAGTGATTAGGTAGGAATTCATAGTATTATATGCTCCTCCTATAAATTTGCTCACATTCGATGTTTTCTTCTGTTTAAGGAGGATTCAGAGTTATTGTCTGCCTCCTTAGCTCCTCACAGTCTTTCCATCCCATAAAATCTAGATTTGGTGTTAAATTTGCTTGCTACCTGCCTCAGTTAATAATCTGTGTAGTCATTATATTTCTCTGTTTCAGCTGGGATTTTGCCATGCAGCCCAGAAAAGCCCGTCATTTAATTAAAAACCCCCAAGCAAACCTTCCTATATCGTTTACTAGCCTAAAATCCTTGTTCCTAATTGGTCAACTCATCCTATTGACAAAATCCAGCGAGTTTTGACCCGAGAGAGCCTTCTCATACCTGGTAGGGCTAGCTACGAGGTGAAATGGTTTGATGTAGCCTTGAGAGTTTGTCTATCTCAGCCTAGGTGAATTCCAAGCGCTAACACCCCTGATTAGACATATCAAAAATTCGATAGGCTATTGAAATTATGAAGGTTCCACATAACCTCAATAGGGACAATGGGAATGAGATTAGTGGAAACTGACTCCCCCTTATTAGACATATCAAAAATCAGAGAGGCTATTGAAATTATGAAGGTTCCACATAACCTCAATAGGGACAATGGTAATGGGATTAGTGGAAACTGGCTCCCCCTGATTAGACATATTAAAAATCAAAGACGCTATTGAAATTATGAAGGTTCCACATAACCTCAATAGGGACAATGGGAATGAGATTAGTGGAAACTGGCTCCCCGTGATTAGACATATCAAAAATCAGAGAGGCTATTGAAATTATGAAGGTTCCACATAACCTCAATAGGGACAATGGGAATGAGATTAGTGGAAACTGGCTCCCCCTCATTAGACATATCAAAAATCAGAGAGGCTATTGAAATTATGAAGGTTCCACATAACCTCAATAGGGACAATGGGAATAAGATTAGTGGAAACTGGCTCCCCCTAATTAGACATATCAATCCCTCCAGATCTTTCGAGGAGTAGTATATCAGGTTTGTTCCCTACCCCTTCCTTAATTTCTAACTCTCTCTCTTAGTTAATTAATTAATTAATTGGTTAAAATAATATAAATTAAAAATTGGTTAAAGAATTAATAATTATTTATTTGTCTAATTCTGCTAGCATTAGGGCTGTCGGCTGTTCCAACGTGCCCCTAAGGCCTTTGCGCCCTCCCGATCAGCCTTCTTCGAGTTCTTTCAAATCATGGATGCTTGCGGGGACCCCGACCCCCCTCCCATTCCGCCTCTGGAGGTTCTAGCTTTCAGAACCATGGTTGTCGCTGGTCCAAAGCGCCCTCCCTCTACCTCTCAGCAGAAGTTCGTTAAGAAAATGAACTCAATCCCATCTGTGGCCCTACCAGAAGAAGAAACCTGCAAATCAACTTTGAACCTGGCTGAGAGAGGTCTCATAGGTCAGTTCACAGGCCTCTAGCCTTCTCCCAAGTCGATTGATGAATGGACTCAAGGGAACTGGACGCCATTGATCAAAGAGGGAGTCAAAAATTATTTGGTAGGTAAGGGTTTCTTTGTCTTTGTCTTCGAAAACTCGGATGACAGAGGCTTAATTTTTAGAAATGGACCATACTTCATGGGACCTCAGGTTCTTTATCTAAACAAATGGTATCCTAATTTCGATCCCACCCAGGACGTCCCCTCTGTTGTCCCAGTTTGGGTCAGGCTCCCTCATTTTCCTCTCCACTGCTGGAATCAAAAATCCCTCCAGATCATAGGTAATGCGTTGGGAAAATACATAGACCAAGTTGCAAGAAAAGATCAGTATTCATGCACTCGTATCTACGTAGAAGTGGATCTAGAAGAGGGGTTACCAGAAGCAATCAAACTCACTGTTGCTGGGTGGACACATGTCCAGGAGTTGGACTACGAACAGCTACCTTTTAAATGCAGACATTGCCATGGTCATGGACACTTTGCAAAGCACTACAAGAAGAAGGCTGAGGAACAAGTAGACAAAAAAATGCAAACTCAAAAAAGGCATAAGTAAATGCAATACGACTGGAGGTCCTAGCAGCTCCAAAACCAACCAAGAAATGGAAGCAACTCCAAATGGAACAGAAAGCACTCAGGTCAATCAAGTAAATCTAACCCAGGAAAATGTGGAACAGGCAGACACACCACCTTCAAACAAAGAGGGAGGGGAAGCAATACAGATCGAAGCCAACCAAGGCACTCCCTCCATTCCTTCATATGCAGAAATAGCAAGGAAAAAACCAGTGGAAAGCTCTGGTTCTTCGAAGGATGAAACCTATGAGCGTCCATCAAAAAAAGAAGGAAGGAAATCCCGCAAAGAAAAGAGGGAGGAGGAGGCAGAAAGGCTCAAAACACAAGGAAGTCAGTCTACAATAGAAATGTCTATTGGGCGAAATACTAGACCAAGGACTTCCAAGGGAGGCCCCAACCCCCCCTTAAGTAAATAATGAAACTCGTCTCTTGGAATTGTAGAGGACTGGGGAATCCCTCTAAAATAGAAGCAATTAAGGACCTTTTGAAAGTAGATCCCTCAGACATTCTCATGCTCCAAGAGACCAAAATAGAAGGGCAAGCCCTTCTAGAGATCAACGGTTCAAAGTGGAATAAAAGAACAGGCAAAGCAGTCAGCTCAAGGGGAACCTTTGGAGGGTTGGCAACTCTTTGGACTGAAGACCTATTCCAACTGAATAAATATCATGAAACCCAGCACTGGATCTTCACGGAACTGAAGCACAATGCAAGTAAGTTGTCCATCTCTCTCTTCAATCTTTATGTACCTGTCTCTTACTCTGAGAAACGAGAATGCTAGAATTCTCTCTCTGCCTTTTTAGAGCAGTCTTCTCCCAGCAATATCATTATAGTCGGGGATCTTAATATCATAGTGAAAGAAAAGAGAAGAGGGGGGGTTCCAGCATCAGAGACCCCATGCTGGCCAAGGTGGAGGAGCTCTCTCAGTGTTGGGACCTTTTAGATTTCAATCCTGCCCGAGGCATTTATACTTGGTCCAATAATAGGGTTGGTTCGGATCACATTTCTACTCGATTAGATCGATGCCTGGTGCAAAGCTCCATAATGATGAACAAAAAGATCATCATCACAAAAATTCTGCCTAAACTTACCTCAGATCATAAGCCTATTCAGCTTCTCCTGGAAAATGAAGAAGACCTGGGTCCTATTCCTTTTCGATTCAGCCCTCTT
Organism: Pinus taeda; assembly: GCA_000404065.3. Lineage (NCBI taxonomy): Eukaryota > Viridiplantae > Streptophyta > Pinopsida > Pinales > Pinaceae > Pinus > Pinus taeda. The sequence goes on from APFE030000804.1 coordinate 104,443, forward strand.
TGGATCGAGAGAGAGGGTTTTTTAGAGACAGTGAAAGCAGCATGGACCAAATCCTTCTCAGGATCCTAAAGTTATGTATGGGAGCAAAAGTTGAAAGCCACAAAACAAGCTCTGAAGGACTGGATAAAGAAACCAGCCCCTACTCCTACAGATCAAAGAAAAGAGGCAGTGCAGTCATTGCAGTCCCTGCAAACAGATATGGAAAGCAAAGATATCACAGTAGAGTTGTTGGAAAAAGAAATAAAAGCCCAACGATCCACATATCAATCTCTTAGAAAGGAAGAAGAATACTGGAGACTCAAATACAGAAGTCTGTGGCTGAAGGCTGGGGATCGGAACACCTCCTTCTTCCACCGGAAATATAGAGCGAGATTGTCTGGGAATCATATAGCAGAAATCAAAACATCTGAGGGCCAAGTCTGCAAAGGGTTCAATCAAGTCAAAGCTACCGTCGAAACCCATTTCAAGAATCTATACAAAGAAGGAACTCAAAGCAACGATGAGGAAGCTGCTAACTTCCTCTCTAACATCCCTTCACTCATTAGTCCTGAATATAATGCAATCCTCTTTAGACCAACCACTGAGGAGGAAACCATTAACGTAATCTGGTCCATGGACGCAGACAAGGCACCTGGGCCTAATGGATTCACAATCCATTTCTGTAAATCTTGCTGGCATATTATCATGGTTGATCTCCATAAAATGATAAGTGGGTTTATGAAAAAAACCAAGATAGGTGGAGGAATCAACTCCACTTACCTTGCTTTAATCCCCAAAGACACCAACCCTGAATCATTTGCAAGATTCAGGCCCATTTCGTTGTGTAACGCTTCTTATAAAATTCTGGCTAAACTGCTAGCAAATCGGATAAAGCCATTACTAAAAAGATTGATCTCCATTTCTCAAGGTGGTTTTGTGCAAGGTAGGCACATTCTGGACAACGTAATCCAAGTTCAGGAGACAATACATTCAAGCAAGCAGCAGAATGAGAAAGGTATGTTGATAAAATTAGATATGGAAAATGATTTCGATAGAGTTAATCACACATTCCTTAGCAATGTTCTACTCTCCTTTGGCTTTTCGCCTCACTTTGTTCATCTAATTAAAGCCTGCATTGACAATCCGTGGATTTTCCCTCTAGTCAATGGTCATCCAACCAATTTTTTCCAAGCTCAGAGAGGCATCAGGCAAGGATGCCCCCTCTCCCCTTTCCTATACATCTTAATGGCAGATTCCCTTAGTCGAAAGCTTTGTTGAAAGATTAGTTGGTAACATTCCGAGTCTCAAACCTTCCAATGGAGCAGAACCCCTGAACCATGCACTCTTTGCTGACGATTCCCTTCTCCTTGGTGGAGCATTCACCAGAATAGCCAAAGCTTTTGACACAGTCCTCAGAAATTATTGCAGAGTTTCAGGAGCTTTAGTCAACGAGAGCAAAAGCGAAGTCTTCAGCTGGAATATAGACCAGCGTGAACTCACAGGCATTACTACTCTCCTCGGGTTCAAAGGCCAAGAAATATGGGACAGATTTAAGTACCTTGGCCCTCCCATCATATCTGGAGTCAACAAAAGATCGCTATGGAGTGAAATAATTTCTAAAATCAAAACTAAAATTGCTGCGTGGGGAGGCTACTGGTTGACTAAGGGAGGCAAAGTTATTTTAATCAAATCCTTGTTATCTGCGCTTCCAATCTTCCAGGTAACTTTTCTTCTTGCACCAAGAAATGTGATGGAGCAGATCTCCAAACTTCTCAGAGACTTCTTGTGGCAGGGAGGTAAGGGCAACAAAAAAAAACGCATTTGGTGAACTGGGAAGTGGTCAAAAAATCGATGGCAGAGGGCGGGCTGCAAATAAGAGACCCCACACTTGTCAATTTAGCACTGGGAGGAAAGATTTTGTGGAAGCTGATCCACGAGCCCACACACGTGGTTAGTGTCACTTTGCATTCAAATTACGGACCCAATAAATCTCTCAGCAATTTGTATAATGCTAACACAGCAAATTGCTCACAGGTGTGGAAATTATGCTGCAAAAGCAGCAATTTCTTCAAAAAACTGGTCTACAGAATACCTGGCAATGGCCAACGTACTCATCTGTGGCTCAACAGCATCATGGGGAAAGAACCTCTAGCCAAAAACGTGGACATAACAGATCTCAGAGACTCTCTGGAGCGAGCAAGAGTTAACATCTTATATGACCTTTCGAATTGGGATCAGCGTGGAGATTTGGCAGGATGGGATTTTCATGAAGTCCCTGCCCAGTTATCTCTTCAACAAACCTTGCTCGAAGATCTGCTGGAGGATGTTGCCCCTATCAATAGATCCATGAAAGATAGTTGGGGTTGGGGCCAGTCCGGTGTATAGACCACAGTAGCTAGATATAGAGTTTTGCAGGCCTCAAGAAACAACAGTCAAACACCAACTTTCTGGAAAAACGTTTGGGAATCACTAGCCTTACCAAAAGTGAACTTCTTCTTCTGGACTCTAGTACATAATAAACTTCTAACGGGTGATAATCTGGAGAAAAGGAACATAGTAGGGCCTCATAGATGCGTGTTATGCAGCAACAACTTCGAAACAGCCCAGCACCTATTCTTGGATTACATTTTTGCTAAAGAGGTTTAGGGATTCATTTTACAGGACTTTCAGACTTCAGTCCCTTCCCAGAATTCTGTTTCGGATCTCTTTGCCTCATGGAGTCTTTTCTATCCCCGACGAATCCCTCCCAAATCATTTTGGCACAAAATCTGGATAGCGCTTCCCAAATATGTATATTGGCAACTTTGGTTAGCTCGCAATCAGCTGATTTTCGAAGAGATGCGGCACTCCCCGTTGCAAGTAGCTACAAAAGCTAAATCCTTCCTCCTAGAAGTGGCCCAACAGCAGTATTTTAAAGAAGATCCTTTGTTACTGCCCGAAGAAAAGAGGTGGCTAGGCCCGTTAGTGCCTTATCCGCATAAGTATCTCCACTCCCCACAAATTGTCAATCCGGATTGGCGCATAAGAGATGATGATGACACTTTTCAATCTTGGTGGCGGTCTCAAAATTTATCCACAATTTTCTTTGATGGGGCGTCCAAAGGGAACCTCGGTGCCGCTGGTGCTGGGGGGGTCATCTACTCTTCGGACGGGTCTTCAAAAGACAGTTTCTGCTGGGGATTAGGCCAGAAATCCAACAATCAAGCAGAGATCCTTGGGCTTCTCAAAGCATGCCTTATTGCAAGAGACGAAGGAGTCAAAGACCTTCAACTTTTCAGAGATTCAGAGATAATAATAAAAAAATTAACTTGGAGACACTGTTCAGCAATGTCGGCCTCAACAAAATTTTGGACAGATTGAAGAGAGTTCTTCTAGACTTTGACTCGTGCAAATTTTATCATATTCTTAGAAAGTCAAATAGGGAAGCTAATCAGATGGCGAACAAAGGCAGCTCACTCATGAAAGGACTACTAATTGTAAACTATGAAAGTTTTGTTCAAATGCCCTGAAAATGTAATAGATCAAAAACAACAGCGGTTAGAATTCTGCATTGTAATAGGGGTCGCTTTGGCAAAGACCCAAAATCTCTTCAGATAAATATAAATTCCATACCATTACAGTTAAAAAAAAATAATAATTAATAATAATTACTTATTTGTCATATAACCATTTATTTGTTACAAATATTTAATAATTAATTAATAATGATTATTAGAATATAAATAATATAATCATCATTAAGTTTATTGTAAGTTTAATTTAGGTGATTAATTATTAAAAATTTTATTAATATAAATATATAAGTAACTAAAAATAAATAAAAATATAAATTTAACCCTTAAGACATAGGTTTAGCATTAACATTAATATAAAATTTAAATTTAAATAAGATTATTCTATATATGGTTGAAAATAAAAAAAATAAATATAATATTTACTACTTTATTAGTAAGGCATTTAAAGAATTAATTATATTTATTTATTTGAGTGATAATAAAAAAGTAAAAATTAAATGGATCTATTATCTATAAAAATAAATGAATTAAAGTTAAAATAAATTATTTATTTAATTAGGTAACATAATATAATGAGATTTCGTATTAAAAATAAAAATTAAGTTAATTAAATAAAATTAAAACAAAATAAAAGTAAAGCATAACAAAACTAATTATATTGGGTAATCATATCATATCATGTTAAAATAAAACAAGGAATAAATAAACTTATGAAATTTACTTGATTTATTTAGAATTAATTAATTTTATTATCTAGTAATTCATATTAAATTAAAACAAATAAAACAAAATTAAATAGGTTATATATCTTAGTACTAATGAATTAGTCGGTTTCTACTTCAACTTATCAGCCATTAGGTTTTTATTTATTTTTCCTAGTCAGTAAATTCTTCTCTCATTCTATCACTTATTTTCTGTCCTGATGATGGATCCCCTTTGGGGTTCGAAACGTCGATTTGATGAACAAAGTACTGTGGATAATCCGAGTCATATTTTTCCAAGAAATGACCACAAAGTTTAAAATTCAACAGTATATGTTATCTCATATTTGGTTTACAATTGTTTGCTTGTGGAGTTGCAATCACAGCTTGAGGGTGACCCATGGTTGACATTTATGAACAACGTGGTCTATGGTTGAGTGGAATGTGAAGAGCTCGCAGCCACTTGGATTTATTTTACAAGATAAGTGTTTATGATACATGTGTACCAGTTTATAATTGTGTGATGTTTTGTATTTTGAATTTATGGTGAAACACTAGTTTTAGGGTTTATGTTCATCTAATTAATTTGTATTCCCACTGTGCATATATGTGTGTTTATAACTTATATGTGTTAATTCTTGCTTTGATATAATTTAGCACTACATTCATGCTAATCATAATAGTAAGGCAGAAGAGCAATCATGGTAGGGTTAGAGTAATTCTCACTTTCGCAATAAATTTACACAATCAACAGCAATGTTTTCATGTTAGTGTTGCCTAGTTGGAGGCTAGGTACATTACACTTACAAAGGTTCCAAAGGAGAAATCTTGGGAAGGAATTCAATACTCTATTTATAATAGGATTTTTAAAGGGGTGTAATGTCCAAGAATTTCTAGTTGTATTATGTTTCACTTGGCTCGATATGATCATTTGAAGTTAGGTTGCACCTTTGTCCCATTGGGTTGAGGCATCCTTGCACCGATTGAAAAGAAGCTCTATGGATTCCTTGTCCACTCTACACATCAAGCATCTTAAGGAACCTACATAACACTCTCAAAGTATCTTATCGTAGATTAAGGTCTTCATTTTAGCTAGCAACCATAGAAAGGTTCATATTTTTAGCCAAAGTTATGTACTCCAGAACTTTTCTGATATACCTTCTTTATCCATAGGATTTAATCTAGTAGCTAGCTAATAAACTTGTTTGAATTTGAAATTTCCATCTCCCTCCTAACCACATCACAAGATGTCCTACCATGTCCTATAATTCACTTGCCTTAGTTGAAATTAAGCCTCCATTTCTCATTGGATCATGATGTTCCATGTTATCATCCATGCCTCACATTGTTTCGACACTTCATCTAAGAAAGATTGACAGTCAACACTCTCAACCCATTAGTGATGGACCTTTTCCTAGCCTTTAGTTACCAAAGAGGATTTTATCTATTGAAATATATCTTGTTTTCCTAGGATGAGTTCTTGCTATCAAGCATCATCCCAAAATAGATCTAAATGGCCTTTTTGGACTTCATAGAAGCAATGTTCCTAGACTAGACCTTTGTTTTTACATGCATTGTTCTAAATTAGAGATCCATGGAGAAAACCTTCCATTATAATTAATGTCTCTTTGGAGATATTGGTAGCATACTTAGCTCTCCATGTCTTTAACCATAATTCACTTTGTCCTTCTATTGATCACCACCAAGATTTTTTTTGTTAGAGATCTCCCCATGATTAGGGTGTGTTTGATGCCTAGGCCTCTTATTGATTTCAACACACCAAATTATCCCAAGCCACTAAGGCCAAGTTTCTCCCTTACTTAGGCACCCTAAGGAAAAGACTCTATAAATTAAATATGATTTTAATAATTTCCATTGGAGTTGCAAGAACTAATAAGATATATAGTGGCATAGAATTTAGCATTGATTTGATTAAAAAAAACTTTTTGGAAGGGTGAGAAATTGGAAGGTCTGATTAGAAAGTTTAACTTTAATTTTGGCCAATAAGTCTAATAGGTGAATTACTTGCCTTTTAATTACAATCAATTAGTTACACTCATACATAAATTATCAACTAGGGTCATTATTTTTATTTCAAGGTTATTACACAAAGTATATGTAGGTAGCAATGCTAACTAACACTGTCTAATGCAAAAATCTCTATGAACATGACATACAATCAAAATCTAGTATTTGTAACTACTCACTCTCAGCATACCAAAATCATCATTGTCACACTTCAACATCCAAAGCACCTTGCACATAGTTTTGAAATGAAAACACTCTTGTGGAATAAAAGCACTCAATATCACTCTTACAAAAACCATTCAACCAAAACCTCACCTAATCAAGAAATTCACTGCAATCATCACTTTATCAATTTATGCAAACACAACGTAGTAGACATGCAACAATGCATCTAACAATGGATTGTAGCAGTAAAATAATAAAAAACACACATTGATAAATGGATTGATCCAAGACCTATGTTGTTACATGAGTAATCAAGATCATGTATTCTTCAAACCAATAAATCAATAACTACAATACACTAATGAAAACCTATAACAATAACATTGAAATAGCATGAAATACAAGTAAGAGTAAATTAAGCACACTACTACACTACCATATTGTCACAATGATCCTTACTAAAGAAAATGGCTCTTCCTCCTTAGCAAGGAGTTGGTAATGCACAGATCACAAACTAAGTCAACGAAATATTATGAATCCACAAAACATAAGAGTTTGCATTAATATCAAAAGAAGGATTATACTACACAGTCTCTCCAAAAATACAATAGATTCACCACCCCTGCTCGAGGCAAAGGGCTTCTTATCTTATAGATTACATCATGTGTATTCTTGAAGCCACAATCAACTATGAGAATCTTTCAATTCTCATCCTGTCCAAATTAAGAGTTTTACATAACAAAATTAACACCAGTTTACTAAGAATTAAATAATGTTATAACTGTATCTCCAAATAGTGGGAGGTAAACAACAAAAAACCATAACCATCATAGTCGAGTTGGTTGCATCATCGATTAGTTCACCTTGCTAGAAAAGTGGTCCAATTTTGCTACGATCAAGTGACATCCCATGTTGACTCCTATTGGTATTGTCGAGAAAATAGAGTATTGTGAAATAGAGTATTGTGAAACAAAGTATCAACACCATTGCAGTAGTATTAGCATAATCTCGTATTAGAGTATCGACAGCACAAAACCTGGAGAAACATTATAGCATATAAACAAAAACATTACAGCAAGCCAAAATATCCTAAAATAGCCTATTTGTCAATCTTATTAGTAAAATCACTCAAAACAGTCAACCTCTTATCGAAATACAAGCAAAATTGCATAAACTAGGGTGACATAAGAGAGAGGCATACATAAGTTAGAAAGGTGATTAGTGGAGTAATAGAGTATGACCATAGGGGTAAATATCGTGGAAAATATGGATAGATGAAGGTTAAAAGGATGTCAATTCCTTGTCCCAAAATCTCCCCCCAACTAAAGTAATTGCATGTTTGCATGTAGACCATTTAGTTAATTTTAAGTGCATGTTGTGAGTGCAGTTCAGAGAAATTTTAGGTTATTGCTACATCATCTGTGAAAGTATTGTAACCCTGAGCAATAATTAAATCTAGCCACCACATCTCTGCATCTGTTGGCTTCAACTAATAAAAGCATTGATACTTAAGTACATGGATCCAAATCAATGTAAATTTTAACTTTAGCCCAATCCAATTGGGACCACACCTCTTGATACAATCTATGTACTTAGGAACTCTAGAAAGAGCATGAAAAAAATTCTAGAAACAATAGGGGTATTCATTTTTCAACTTTCTATCACATACTTCCCACCTTAACGTGCTTCCATTTAATGCACCTTGTCTCATCAACTCAATGCTCCTAGAACAGTGTTCTAGGACCTTCTTTTTTACTTTAAGCACCTTATCCCTTTTCTCTAGAAATTGTAAGAAATTGTTATATGTTCTTAATAATTATGCAATAGAACTTGGCTTTTCTTGAATATACAATAGTTTGCCTTCTAGGTTTTTTGTTACAGTATCATGATCTACTTTCCAGCTGATTTGATTATGCATAAAGGAAGTAAATGCCCTTAGTTGGATGTCTCCTACATAAGGTGATAAATTAAACTTTTCTCTCCAAAGTAAACAAAGTCATGCAAATATAGTTCACACAACAAATGTTGCTACGCCAAATTGGTTTGCTAAAATGTCTCAACGAAGGATTTGATGTTATTCATTTTATCCGGCCTCTACTCTTTCATTATTGTCAATCTAAAAAGGAAAACCTTTTCTTGTATGAACAAGGGATAAGAGGAAAAGGGTCTCTTGTAGATCAATACACTATGTGCAATATTATGCATTTATTCCTTGTATTTTTGTAATTTCCAAACTTTCTCTTCTGGCTCTTGAAATTGCACCTTCTCCTTTTCTCTCTCCTCCTTGACCTTGCCTCATTTTAATATTTGAATCATCAGTTCCTCAGCGTATGCTTCCTTAAGGTCATGGACAATTTTTCTATTCACTTAATGAAATTATTCCTTCCCACAATGAGATTGACAATCGTCTCCATTTGACCAATTCAGTAAGTATAAATATTGAATCCAAATGTTCTTCAAGTTTAGGTCCTATTATATCTATTGTTGTTACAACAGTTTCTTTAACATGTTTTTGCAAATTCTCCTTTTCTTCCAATTCCTCCTCTTTTACCTTCAATCGTACTACATCAACTACTAGTTCTTGTGTGTCTTTAGCATTGTTAGCAGGTTCTTGTGTACCAACAAATTTATTTTCCTCGAGATGTTATGCTTCAATTGTTGGTTCGTGTGTGGCAGTAGCATCTTTAGCAGGTTCTTGTATTACAACTTAAAACTCCTTAGGTTACTCTGCTTCAAAAAATGGTTCTTGTGTGGCAGCAACATCTTTAGCAAGTTCTTGTGTCACAACCGGAAACTCCTTAAGTTGTTGTTCTTTAACTTCTGGTTCTTGTGTGGAAGAAACATCTTCAGTAGGTTATTGTTGCTCTCTAATTCAACTTCTGCATGTACCCCTAATGAAACAATTGCAGGCTTCTAAATTTCTTCCCCTATATAGCCAACTTCTCCAAGAAGTTCCCCACACACTTTACATAATGGTTTTCTAAATTTTCTAGTTTCAGAGGATGAAAAAGGTACATACATCATTTCTACTACCTCAACTAGGGTTTCTAATCTTAAATGCTTCTTAGTTTAATTTTTTTCCCTAAGCATAGCAAATTGATTTCCTAAATTTTCATTTCCTTTCTTAAATCCTCAAATTTTTTATACAAGAGGTCAAATTTGGACTTACAGAAGGGGGAGTATCATCTTATTTTTTCTCAAATTCCTCTTCCCTATTCTTACTGGCCTACTCCTCTAACTATTTTAATTATTCTATAGCAGTGGGGATTTTGGTTGATGGAGAAGGTGATTGTGTAATAATGACTTGACCCTTTTCTTTGGAAATTTTCCCTCCCACAGATTTCATCAACGACCTTTTATTCACTTTCCTCTGTGGGGGGGTGTTCTTCCACAATAGGACATACCCCATATTTAGAACTTTCATATTGTTCACTCATAACATTCATTAGTGTTTCAACTTGCGTTATTTTCTTGGTACATGAGTCCTTTGTTGGTGTACTAGAAGGAAGAGTATTTTTAGGGATGTCCTCTTGAGGGTTTTGAGCAGGTGTATTAGCAAGGGAATCACTCCTCGTACTCAACCTTGCATCCTCTATTTTGGAATATTCACCTTGCTCCTCAGACTCACTTTCTTCTATTTCTTCTTGAGTCGGTACTCTTACAGTAACTAACAACCTTTCCCATGTAATCCCCTGTTGTTCCAGTGAATCAATAATGATTAGAAAAATCATCCCATGATTCATTACACATGTTTCAAGTTACTTTGAGTGTCAAAAAACATATGACATATGATGTAATGATTTCAAAATAAAATTGGGTATGTTTACCTACCGCCCACTACATAGGTGTGCCAGCAACTGGAGATGATAATTAAAAATTATTACAAATCGTTCTCACAAGTGATGAACCTCTTAATAAAATAGGCTACATCTTCCCAGGCATGTGGAAGTGAAGTTCTATCTATACCTCTCCCCGTATTCCTTATCTTCTCACCTTATCATAAAAATGTGGCCCCATTTGTTTGAATTGCAGTCTTTCTACTAAGTTGACGCATCCTTGTTTGAACTAAAGTCATCACGCTGGTGATGACTTCCTCTATAATAGCTATTTTTACTCCTCTTACCACCGAACCTTGTGTATTCAAATTGTTTGTGAATTCTAAGGCAATATTCCAATTAATCCCTTGCAACCTATTGAAGTACGCCAGCCAACTTACGGTCTCAAATATCCTATAAGCTTTTGGATAATCCCTCAATGCCTCAATAGGATATGGTTCATCACGCACAAATTCTCCTCCCATGGCTCTAATTTTTAATGCACAGACATTGTTCCAGGTGCAAAAATCCTGCATGCAATTTCTTGTTGGAAGGAGGACACCGAACTCGCAGAAATTGGTAAGTTTTAGTTGCAGTGGGGTATTAATCAAACCTTTTTCATGCCATAATAGAAGGCGGTGCAGATAATACGGATGGATTTGAGGTGGTCACATTTGAGTAACGATGGCAAGGTGGTATAATTGGAAATTACATAATGCATGCAAAGTTCAATTGATCATCGTGCCAAATCAAAGTGTTGATGGTGCATTGTATAAAAGTACAATATGAATCCACCCCCCCCCCCCCCCCTCACCCCCAACTTTTAAATGAAGGTTGTACTTAGGTCACTATAACATGATGGTAAAGGCACACATAATTTACTGTAATGTGAGTAAACGATAGAAGCTTACTTGCACAAGATTACCAATCATGCTGACGTAGTGACTAACAAGACAATGTTGAATCAGCTGGAGCCGCTTGATGGCAAGTTTATGGAAATTGTCCTTGGTGGGTCCCTTCCATGTGGTCAGAACAACAATCATGGTGGTACATTCATCAGGAAATTCCATTGTAACAGCAAGAGATTATTGATAATAGGCAAGACTTCACTATTGATAACATTTTATGGTTAGTAGGTGTGTCTAGTCTATATCAACAACAACACCTGTTGGTCAGCAAGTACATCTAGTTATGTATTAGCAACAACACTTAAGCCTCCATTATTTGGTTACTGAGCAGTAACAGGTGCATTATGTTTCAATGTAAGCAACAATGTTGAACCTTTAGTATCAACAAACCAGTGATAGGTGGAACAAAAGAAATATTATAAGATTGTTACTACAACAACAACAAAAATTGTGTTGACCGCTAGCAAGCTAGTTTTCAATCACCACTTTCTCTAACCGTGCCCCAAAATAGGTTTCACCATTAGACATTTTATTTTTATTATTATTATTATTATTAAAGGAATAAATTAAATGGCTAGCAACACAAGAAAATATTTATTTTCCCCAATGACTTGGAGATATGAATCTGAGACAATATTTACAAATGAATCCTTAGAAGTTGGCTTGCGATGCAACCAAAGATGATGTCCATTGGCAATAAAATATGTTTCAACCCGTAAATGGTTTTGTTGACGACATTTGACCGGCAACGTGTCAAGGGATCTCCCCGGTAAGAAGTCCTAGCTAAACCTCAGACTATTTGGAGTAGGAGTCCCAACAGTGGGTAGTAAAGTAGTGCCTTGACCGTGGTAGGGCACAGTGGTAAGTATGATAACTTTGTCGGAAACAAGTGTGTGACCTTGCAATGAGTCAAGTGAGATGCATGGGGATTCTAACACATAGAGGGGAAAAGGAAGTGTGTCCCTTAGAAGCCTATAATAGTACGCAGCCTGAAAGGAACACATGAGCGGAATGACATCACAAGCTGGAAGTGGAATAGTCCACAATCCAAAGTGATGGGTTAATTCAACAACACGTCTCCAACAAGATTCATACAATCATATACAAAATAGTTCATACACAAATGCGTAAGTTAAATAACATATATTTCTAAAGTAACCAGAATAGTCGAACTACAATAACAACATATGCATGAAAACGTGTTGGCTCAGTCATATTATTAAGTGAAAGTTCCATCCATACATACACCATTGATAGCCACTACCCCCAATAGTGGAAAATTACAATCAACATCACCTACTCCTCCAAAGATATGTACTCACTTTACGTTATGGAGAAGCCAGGCTCATCACAATACTCTCCAAGCCTTCTCTAAGAAATGCTTAGCCAAAAGCTTGAGTGATGAGGTTATATATATGTGACCCTTGACATTCCCCTTTGACTCTTTGACTACCCTCATGACTCTTCAACTCCTTTACAAATAACTCTTTACATTACATAGTGATTTTTCAGATTCCACTAATGACACTTGGAATTTCACTTAAAATATATTTACAAATAATCATAAAATTTCCACTTATACCCATGTGGGACAAAATAGGCTTGATTGAGCCTAACAAGACAAACACCATCACTCAGAAGCTTGGGGAAAGAACAACTCGGAAACATCCTCTTGATGGTCTTCGATGACGAACTGATACCAAGCTTGGTATTGTGTTATTGTGTCCCCGTATTGTATGGTGATGTCTTTGTGGAAATTAACTCTTGCCTCCTTGGCTTCCACGTATATGGTTTTGGAACCTCTATCCAGCTCATCTTGAAGCATGCACAAAATTGTACTAAGTGTGGTTAGCCCACCTATGTACTTTTACATGTTTTCAGCACTCAGCGACAAGTCATCATTGGTGGCCTCTCACATCAACTATTCCATGTACCTATCAACCTCCAGTAAGACTTGGTTCTCCTTCATGGCTTTAGTGAGGGATCCAATTGAAGGGATCCTATGTGCCCTCACTATGACATCCAGACTCTTGAACAATCATTCATAGGAAGCCTCAATGTTGGTGATGAGCAGAGGGAGCTACTCATAATTTTGGATCAACTTCTGAATCAATGCTTTGTCTAGATTTCCCTGCAGCTTCATCATCTTATGCAAGTAAAGAGAGCCTCCCTTGTACCTCATTGTCCATTCATATACATGCATAATAGCAGCTTGTATGTCTTTGAGAGTTTGGACAATCTTCATGCACTATTGTTGAAAACCATATAAATGGACAATCTCCTTGTGCACGGTGACAAATCTATCATATAGTTTTCACATGGTGGTCTCAAGGGTCGATACTTCAGCAGTATCACTTTTCTCATCTCTTCCATAGTGGATCCTGCAGAATGTTTTGTCCTCTGCCTAGCCTCCTGCAAGTCCTTTGCCATCTGATCATTCTCAATAGTTGATAGTTGAACTCGTCACTTCTACATAAGCCTTAGAAGCATCGGCCATGGCAGCTGGCTGTCTTATAACATCTGACACAATCACCCTTTCCTCTATGTGTGTAGGTGATGCATGATCATCCGGGAGATACCTTCTTCGTGCCTATATAATCCTTTGTTGTGAATCATCAAATGGTAGATTCTACACATCCACCACCAAATCATCATCAAGGAGAACAACCTCTCCTTGTTCACTCAGGACTAGTTCTGATTCTGGAGGTGGCGGAGACTGAGGTGTGACCTCGTATTATTTCGGCATGAGGTTGGTATCTTGGTCCGGTGGCTCCTGTTCCAACTCCATGGCAGTTGCTTCAACTATCTACTCAATATGTTGAGCAAGTTCTTGAACCTACGCCTACTCACACTCTTCTACATCTATTGGCTGCTCTGACTCCTCAACCTGTATAGGCGTAGTTTGCTCTATCATTACGCCTTGCCTTTCTTCCTATTCATGCTTTTGCTTCTCTTCCATTTCTCTCCTTCATAGCTCCTACTCTTCTTTCAGCGTCTTTTCTATTTCTTGCGACTTCCTCTCAACATCCTCCAACCTTTGCTTCTCTCTCTTCCTTTGTTCTACCCTCCTCTCATGTTGTCACCTCTTTTCCTCTATTTCCAAAGCTACTTTCTCAACAAGAGGATATTCTCTGATCTTCTTAGATAGCCTCACCATGACTCCTCAGTAGCTGCACTCAAGGAGAAACTTGCATTAAATGTTCACAGCATCATCTGATGGTATCCATGTCCAAACCATGCCAAGAAGTTGGTGTTAAGAACATATTGCATCAAGCAGGTATGCAGACATATAGAATCTCGCTTGCTTATCCTTAGGGAGATTCCGAGCATTAGTCACATGCATTTTCAGCTTAAGAGCCAACATATCTGACCAGTTGAATGGCCTTCCTTGATTTTCCAATTGATCCAACACAACCACCTAATTTTGTGGAAAGGCCTCCATGCTCTCTTGACTGTACAAGCAACATGCAAAGATGATCAAGAGTTGGTAGGCCTTCCTGAGTGACTTAGTCTTGTAGACCTTATTGGGTGTCAACCTGAACTTCGATGGCTCTTTTACTCAATGCTCCATGATGTCTCTAGTATTCACATTGTTATTGGGAGTATAGAAGAGTGCATCCATGCGGTTCACTGGCTGTGGTAAGTGATACATCTAATGATAGTTTGATGTCCTAAAGGTAGTAAGGTGTGTTCCTCTAGCACTATTAAATTTCATCATCTCAGGATCGGTATGTGAGACAATCCAGTGAATGATGTACTCACATGGGAAGGTGGGATACCTGCATGCAACCTTGTACAAGCCTAAGTTGTGGATGTTGACGTAGACCTGCCGATCTTCTAGATCTTTCGTGAAGGCGCCTGCAAATATGTACTTAATTTCCTGACATGTTATCTTGGTGTCCTTATTTATGAACAGTGGTGTGTCTACATAGACTAGCAAGCTCATGGACAACTATTCAACTACATCTCCAATGTTTCTCTCTAAAGTATCCTTTGATCCAGCTCTCTTAGAAGCCATGTTACCTGTACTGCTGAGAAGTTGCTCAACAATTATTGTACCTGGAGACAGAGAGGACAATCATGGCATGCAAATTTTAGCTTGAAATCAAAAAACACTTCAAGGACCATTCATGCAACAAATTGGGCAACTGTTGGGAAAGATTGCGCAATTATATGTCAAAGGTGAGGGACTGCCACCTGGATCTGTGCATTGTGTAGTCCTAGCTTCCAATGAAAGGTGATGACTGGAAATGCATAATGCATAGTCCAGTGTGGTTTGCTGATGACTGGAACTATGCAATGAGCAATTCAGTCTGCTTTTTATGTTGGCTGGGACTGCGCATTGTGTAATCCTAATGGGAAAGACTCTAGGACTGGCTCTTGGAAATGCACAGTGCGTAGTTGGAGCCAGTCACTGCCATCCTCTGCACAATTTCTAGAGCCATGGCAGAGCTTTGAGATCCAGAAATGCGCAGTGCATGCTGGGAAGAGCTAGATCTGGGCCAAGGCAACCTAGATATGCCCAAGGGCAACTTGAAAACGAGCAGATATGAATGTGTGTGTGATGGTTGGTGTAGATCAGAGTGAATAGTGATGCATGCAATCAAAACAAATGCAAGAATTAGTCAAACAAAATAACAACCAAGCTTATGGGAAGAATCGCTGCAACGGTGAGTGTTAGTGCAAAAATTGGTTATGCATGCAACGCTTAAGAAAGGAAATGAAAAACTTAAAACAACATTTCTACAAGCTAAAACAAATTAAAATTCCAGCGGTCGTTCAATAAAATGGGTAAAACAACACTCTCACAAGCCAAGGAGACAAAAGCGATAGAAAAAGCTGCAAAAGACAAGAAAAGAAAGACTTACTCAAAAAAATTGTGTCGACTGTGCCAAAGGTTCCTAGATTCCTCGAGAATGCCAGAGATCCAAGATCAAATGTGAAAAGGAGCTCTGGTGGCATCCATTAAATAGATTTGATCGATTTATGGTTTATGACGCGAAGACCAAAAATCTAGGAAAAGTGACAAGTGGCAGTAGTTTCTAAAATTAACTCAAGTGTAACTACCACTACTAAAAATAGATCCCTATTTTATGCATGCTTTTTTTCTTTTTGCTTTTTTATTTTTCGAGAAAGGTTGCCATACATGCATGGAGAAATTGTGCAATTTTGTGGGGGAGTGGGCAACTCACAGGCACATGCATCAGACAATAGCTGAGGGAATGCTCTTGTGCAATTCCTAAGTTGAGTGGCTTTGGATGCCTCTCATGCTCTGTACAGTTTCCCAGCTATAAACAAGTTCTCAGCTGGGCCTGCGCAATTCTGGAGCCGAAGCTCACTGCTAGGTTGAACTTCACATTTCCTGAGAACAAAGTTGGTTGCCTTCTAGGATTGCACAGATCCTCAAGGCAGTGCTAAAACCGATGCAACCAAGTCAAAGGAGGTAAAGAAAAGAAAGTAAGCAAACACAAGTCATAAAGCGAAATATAAAACTCAAATGAAAGCAAAAGTGAGTACCTGGACATTGTAAGACAACTTGCTGAGATTTTAGTAGGGAGGCTCCAAAATGAAGCGAATGCAAAATTTTGGAGGGTGGTTGTAGTTGCTACAATAGGTTTTTATCTTTATAGTCCCACTGTCAAAGACTATATCCACTTCGTAAGGACATAGCCACCTACTACATAGCTTTCCCTTAACATCCTTAAATCTGGAATCATATAACAAAGCCTAATCACCCTTATGAAACATTTTCTCTTTTATGAGCATGTCATGCCTCTTGGCACACTGTTGTTGGATGATATCAGTGCATTGCACAACATCTAAGCGCATCTCTCCCAATTCATTTAACTAATATAGATGGTGTTTTTGTGCTATATTTAAGTCAAAATTTACCTCCAAAGCAGTTCGAAGTTTCTTTATTTCAAACTCAATGGGAAAGACAAGTTGCTTACCATACACAAGCTCATAACGAAAAAAAAAACTTATGTTTTTTTCCGCCAAGTAGCTTTGCAAGTCCAAAGCACCTCTAGAAGTATTTTAGCCCAATCTCGATGGTGATTTTCCATAGTAATTGTAATAATTGCTTTGAGTACTTTTTTAGTGCTCTTCACTTATCCCTTATCCTATGGATGGTAAGGTGAAGTGAATCGGTGACGGATATTATATTTCTTGACAAGGTTCTCTATTAGTCTAGAAGTGAACAGTGCCCCTCCATCGATAACTATCTCCTTTGGCATTCCATAGCGAACAAAAATGTCTTCAAATAGGAAATCTCAAATCGCCCATTCATTCGGATTAGTAAGTGCCTTAGCTTCAACCCACTTCATGACGTAATTTTGTTGGAAATAATACTGGGAGGGGGGGGTGAATCAGAATTATCAGATCAATAATTTTATTTCCCAAACAGATTTGTATACGTTGCTTCAGCTACGTGAACTAGCATGTACATGCGACTGTACTTAAAGAAACCAGAGTATATGCAGAGTACTTTTGATTTAGCCAATTTATCATGCATTGAACTTTAACCAGTATATCAGAGATTTATTAGACAGTGCAGTAAAACCAGAATAAAGCATCACACATAAGCAACACACATGAACACCAATATATAAGGTGGAAACCCAATGTAGGTAAAAACCACCTGCTACTATCGTCTCTGTCTTCTTTTAATAATAAGAAAATCTGTTTACAATCTTGTATTGGTGTAGACTTATACCAGTACGCAGGCTTCTACCTGCAGAAGGTTACAACCTTCTCTCGTTCTCCAGCTTCTACTGGAAGGGAGCTACAACCCCCTAACTCTTGTACTAGCCGATATGTTTACTAGTACATAGGTGGTGACCTACAGAAGGCTACGACCTTCTTTCTTCCTCCAAGTACCACGTTTCATAAATTTTTGGACTGGATCCATCAACAACATCATAACTACAATTCAATCATCAAATGCATCAACCAACTTCTGAATCAACCACAACTGAATCAATCAATCATTTTGACAACCCATCGTCAAATTACAATCAATCTGATCATTCAGAATACTATCACCAGAACCCAGAACTCTGCAACAGCAAACAGAAACAACTGAAACATACTTTATAAAGTATGCATTGCTTACATGTGTCGAACCAGCATGTACACGGGCTTTTATCAAACCTAACCAGAGTATACATCTACAAATATTAATTCATAATTTTGCAGCTATTCTGGACTTCAATTATACCCAGATCATAATATTTACATAATAACACATGCGTTAGTATTCAATCTAGAATATACATGATCAAACCACATAATGATAATTCATTTTAGGCCTTAAGATCCTGATCCATCATTAGATCTTATCCCTCATCAACCGCTAAGGTTCATCCTTGCTTCAGATCAAGCATAGCACCATAAGCCAATAACCTGCATACTAGATCTCACACTTCATCAAATATTCAATACTTGCACACTTGGCCTAATGATCTTCTCCTCCTTATATAGTTTTAGGCCTTTCTCAATAACATGGACCAAAACCACTTAGGACCAATACCTTGGACCAAACACCTAGGGTCAATACCTCGGACCAAATACCTTGGATCAATATACCTTGGACCAAATACCTCAGACCAAAAACTTAGTTTTCCAAGATATATGTGTTTTTCCTTCTGTGAAAGTCTGTGTGTACATATACGCTACTTGTGTTCAGTGAACCTGTGTGTATACGCAACTTGGTCAAGGCAAACTTGCGTATACCTCTCTTTCTTCATTCTTTGTAGTCTGATCTGTAATTCTTTGTTGTTGACATGTTGTACTATGATCTTTCATCCGAGTGAGTTGCCATCAATGACAACACCTATATCATAATGCCAACAATCTCCCCCTTTGGACTTGATGGCAACAACAACACCAAGTCACTCTCCCCCTTTGACATCAAGGGCAAAGGGTGGACCAAGATAATTTCTCCCTTTGACATACATTATGTTGGTCATGCTTCCCCTGAGTACATGCTGAATTCTCTGATTGAGCTCCCCTTCTGTACATGCTGAGATGCACTAAAACCATCCATGCTCCCCTTGAGCACAAGCAAAGTCTGCAAAAAGATTTTCTAAAAGAATAACATGACTATATAACTCAACTATGTGAGGATGACCTTCCTATCACTAATGACTCATACATACATCCATCTCCCAACCAAGTGGGGATATACCAAAGTTGACTCATCCACCCAACCATGTGGGGATATACCAATTGTTTATACATGACAAAAACAAGAAATATTACATCATCCATCCCATGTAAAGTGGGGATATAAATTACATCATTTGTCCAAGAGGACTCATTCAAATGTATGAGAAGACATATCACACCCTACACTTTTACATGACTTGAGCAAAAAATGGTATAAATATCTGAAGCCATAGTTGGACTCAGCAACCATAATGCCAATAATGTTGGATGTACATGAAGGCTAAAGCTCCCCCTGAACCAGTGCTACCTGTGCATTGTTTTATAGATCAATGATCAAGGCGTCTTTTTCAGTCAGATAAAATTAATGAACAGAGCATATTAATCATCAATATCAGTCAAAGAACCCATATCAGAGCTTGCCCCACTATTTTTCTTGTCTGAAAAACATATACGCGACTATACTTCATGAAACATGCGTATAATAACCTTTCTCTGAAAAAATTGATTTAACAGCAGGATGTTGCATCAACTACTCCCAGCTTTTGTCGAAGATATTCAAATGTCTCTCTGGGCAGTGGTTTAGTGAATATATCAACAACCTATTCTTTGGAGGGAACATATTCGAATTTAACCTTTTTTTCAAGCACTTGTTCACGTAGAAAATGGTATTTGATGGGTATGTGCTGGGTCTTGGAGTGCATGACTGGATTCTTTGAAATATTGATGGTACTTGCATTATCACATAGAATGGAGATGGGTGGAGTACATGTGATATGAATGTCTTGCAATGTTTGCATCATCCAAAGTAGTTGTGTGCAGCAAGATGTAGCAGCCACATATTCTGCTTCGGTTGTAGATAACGCAGTTGAACTTTGTTTCTTGCTGAACTAAGACACTAACCTGGAACCCATATAGAATGCACCACCACTAGTGCTTTTTCTGTCATCCACACTTCCTGCCAAATCTGCTTCTGTATATGCATGAAGAGAAAGATTTGTATCTCTAGGATACCATAAACCAAATTTCTGTGTTCCTTGAAGATATTTGAAAATTCTTTTGACTGCCTGAAGGTGTGATTCCTTTGGATTTCCTTGAAATCTTCCAACTATTCCTACTGCATGCATGATGTTAGGTCAGGTACTTGTTAGATAAAATAGGCTACCAATCATGGATCTGTAAGTTGGTTGATGTATTGTTGTTGATTCATCATTTGAGCTGAGACCACATCCTGTTACCATTGGGGTACATACAGGATTAGAATCTTCCATGCCGTACCTTTTCAAGATCTGTTTGAGATATTTGGTTTGTGAAAGAAAAATACCATCTTTATTTTGTTGAACCTGTAGACCAAGAAAATAGGTAAGTTCACCAAGCAAGGACATTCCAAATTCTTGCTACATTACTGAAGCAAAATTCTGACTCATGGATTCTTCATTTCTACCAAAAATGATATCATCAACATAAACAACAATTATTAGCAATTTATCATTGTCAATCTTTGTATATAGATTGTTATCTGTTGACCCTTTTGAAAAACCCTATTGGTGTAGATATTTTTCAAGGCGGTAATACTAGGCCCTTGGAGCCTGTTTTAGACCATAGAGAGACTTTTTGAGTCTGCATACAAGTTTTGCATCATTTCTAAGAATGAATACTTCTGGTTGTTCAATATAGACTTCTTCTTCTAAATCTCCATAAAGGAAGGTAGATTTTACATCCATTTGGTATACTTTGAATTTCTGAAAGCTAGAAAGAGCAATAAACATCCTTATGGCTTCAAGTCTAGCAACAAGTGCAAAAGCTTCTTCAAAATCTATACCTTCTTGTTGAGCATATGCCTTACAAACAAGTCTGGCCTTATTTCCAATAGCTTCTCCATTTTCATTCAGCTTGTTTTAGAATATCCATTTAGTTCCTATGATATTTTTATCATGAGGTCTAGGAACTAATTCCCAAGTATTATTCTTTTCAATTTGCTCAAGTTCTTCATTCATGGCCTTGACCCAACATTTATCTTTGCATGCTTCATTTACATTTTGAGGTTCGGTGGAGGATAGTAATGCTAGATAGCTTGAGGTTTCTATAATAGTTCTTCTTGTCTATAAACTTGCCTCTTTTTCCCCTAAAATTTGAGTTTCTGGATGATTTTTCTAAACATACACAGACGGAGTCTTTTCTTCTACCATTATCTCTTCTTTTGGTGCTTCATTGGTTTCTTCTTCAGAATCATTGTGATTTGATGTGGGAAAAGAATCCCCATCTTCTTCATTGTCATAATCTTCGGTTTTTATCTGTTTTGGATTTTTGCATGCTTCATCAACTACAACATCAATACTTTCAACAATTTCCCCAAGTCTTTTATTATAACATTTATATCCTTTACTTCGGGAAAAGTAACCAAGAAGAATACCTTGATCTGCTCTGGGCTCAAACTTACCAAGTTTTTCATCAGTCCTTTTGATATAACTTTTGCTTCCAAAAAATTTAAAGTATTTTACAGTAGGAGTCTTGCCATACCAAAGTTCATGTGGATTTTGAGTGTTGTTTACCCGAACATTTGCTTGGTTGAGGATGTTTACGACGGTGAATGCAGCTTCACCCCAGAAGGTTGCAGGAGTTCCAGATTCATCTCGCATAGCTCAAGCCATTTGTTGAACAGTTATGTTCATTCTTTCTACCACTCCATTTTTCTAAGGAGTCCTTGCGGTCGAGAACTGCCTTTTTATTCCATGTTGTTCACAAAAGTCAAAGAATTCATCTGAGGTAAATTCCCCTCCTCGATCAGAGCTAAGGTATTTGCTTTTGCGATCTGATTCATTTTCAACCAAAGCTTTGAAGGCTATGAACTTTTCAAATGCTTCATCTTTATACTTTATAAGACCTATCCAACACATTATGGAAAAATCATCAATGAAAAAAGTAAAGTATTCTTCTCCACGACGTGACTTTTACCTTGATGGTCCACATAAATTAGTATGGACAAGTTGAAGAGGCTTACTAGCTGACCCTTCTTTTTCAATGAAAGCTCTGGTTTGCTTACCGAATTGACATGGTTTGCATATTGTATTTTCAGGGATGCTGATATCTGGAAGATCATGAACAACCTTGAATCTACATGCATTTCTTATTTGAGAAAAGCTTAGATGTCCCAATCTTCTATGCCATAGCCAGTTTTCATCATTTTTTCTTAAATAGCACTGTAGTTGTCCTCCCTTGAGTATGTATAAGTTGTTCAGAGTTCGTGTACCTTTGATCACGGTTTCTCCTGTATCAAGCTCACGAACAACACATCCATTTGATTGAAACACCACTTCATTTCCTTGATCACACATTTGACTGACACTCAACAGGTTATGCTTTAGACTGTCTACATACATAACATTCCCAGCTTTAACCTTTTATTTCAAGAAAATGGAGCCTTTACCTTTTATGACAACAGGAGTGTCATTTCCAAATGAGACATTCTTTTCCTTTTCTAAGGCATTATATGAGTGAAGTTTTTCTTTGTCACTTGTCATGTGTTTTGAGCATCCACTGTCGATGTACCATTGATTCTCTTGTCCTTATGCATACAAGGCGATACCACATCTTTCTGTTTGTGGTTCTTTCCTTCTCCATATCTTTCTTTCCTTTTGAGATGTTTGCTGAAATTTGCTCCTACATTCAGATTCTTCATGGCCAAAGTTGTTACAGATTGAGAATTCTATTTCATTTTCAAGAAGAGAAAAGTTATTATAGGAACTTTTCTTGATCCCTGTCACATTCCTTTGATTTCATGCTTCTCTAGTCATG
>APFE030000804.1:127631-140500 GCA_000404065.3 Pinus taeda
CAAAATTATGACATGAGAAACATTGTCCATTAAAGAAATTCCTACGACTATCGAAGCTATTGACCTGGTGATTGTAGTTTCTATTGATATTCATCTTTGGAGAAAATTGAGTATGATTTACCTGAGGTTTGTTGTGGCTTCTGTTCATCCTTGAAGCAAATTGAGTCTGATTTACCTGGTGATCTGCTTTATGCCTTTGCTAACGGTTGTCATACTGTTCACTATTCTTTGCTGCATCAAGATAACTTTTAGTGGAGGTTGATGGCTTCTGTGATTGAGATGCATCTTCAGTATATCCAAGACCTATCTTTATCAAAGGAGAACGTTGCTCTTTGATAATTTCATTTAAGATTTCTAATCCTTTAGAAAATCTAAGATTGAGAGATTTCGTTTTCTCAAGATCCTTTCTTAGACCCACAATTTCACATTCTAGTTTTTCATTGTGTTTTTCTTTTTCAGCAAGTTGGTATGTCAAAGTATCTATAATCATATTCTTTTCTTCTAAATAGATTTTGAGTTTATATATTTCTTCATGAAGGTCATCTTCTTCTAAAGCATCCCAAAAATTATCATCGTCATAAGTCACTGGAAGTCTATAGTCATTACTATTTTCATCTTCATCACTTTTTGATAAACCATCGCTATCTTCATGAGTATAGTAACTCTTTTTGCTGACAACTTGTTTTCTATTCCATTTTGCATATTCCTTCCCTTTTTCATATTTATCTTTATGAGGAAATTTGGCATCATAATGACCAACTCTACCATAGGCAAAGCATTTGAAGGGTAGTTTACCTCTAAATCTTTCAAAACCCCGTTGAAGCTTCTTGACAAAGTTTACTTCATCTTCTTCTTCTGAAATATGTCCTGATTCATTGAGTTCTTCCTTTCCTTTTTCTAAAGCTTTAAATGTGGCTTCTCTCATATCTGATGGACCTCCTTTTCTCATCTCAAAGGCAATTAAGATTTCGTGAAGCTGTGTTATAGTGATAGTTTGCAGATCCTATTTTTCTTCTACGGTAGACACTTTTGATTCAAATTTACCAGACAAGGATCTTAAAACTTTCTCAACTAAGGTAACTTCCTTTATATCTTCACCCAGATTCTTCATAAAATTGACAACCTCATCTATATGTAAGAAGTAACTAGCTATACTTTCATCATTGTGCATCTTAAGATTTTACATACCGAATTCTGAGAGTTTGAAGTTTAGCACGTTTTACCTGAGAGTCTCCTTCGTAGCTCAGAATGATTTTGTCCCATATTTCTTTGGTTAATTTGAGCTGCATGACTTTGACAAACTCTGATTGTGACAGACTTCCCAATAAAGTATTGACAGCCCTGACATTAGTTTCATATTGCTTTTTACTTGTCGTATCTATAGGAATTGCTATTAGAAATGTATATCCTCCTTCCACAATTTCCCAGACATCTGTTCCAAGAGATTGTAGATAGGTTGTGGTTCTTATTTTCCAATAAACAAAGTTGTTCCCGTCAAAGATTGGCGGTCTGATGGATCCCATGCTTTCTTGATTACTCATGATGATGGATCTCCCTTCAAGCGATCAAGCTTCTTCTGAAGGACCTGCTCTGATACCAATTGTTAGAAATAATACTGAGAAGGGGGGTGAATCAGTATTATCAGATCAATATTTTTATTTCCCAAATAGATTTGTATACGCTACTTCAGCTAAGTGAACTAGCGTGTACACGCGACTGTACTTTAAGCAACGAGCATATATACAGAGAACTTTTGATTTAGCCAATTTATCATGCATTGAACTTTAACCAGTATATCAGAGATTTATTAGAGAGTGCAGTAAAAGCAGAATAAGGCATCACACATAATAAACACACATGAACACCAAGATATAAGGTGGAAACCCAATGTGGGTAAAAACCACATGTTGTTGTCGTCTATGTCTTCTTTTAATAATAAGAAAATATATTTACAATCTTGTACTGGTGCTGACTCATGCCAGTACGCAAGCTTCTACCTAAATAAGGTTACAACCTTCTCTCATTCTCCAGCTTCTACTAGAAGGGAGCTACAACCCCCTAACTCTTGTACTAGCCAATATGTTTACTAGTAAATAGATAGCGACCTACAGAAGGTTGCGACCTCTTTCTTCCTCCAAGGACCACGTTTCATAAATTTTCAGACTAGATCCATCAACAACATCATAACTGCAATTCAATCATCAAATGCATCAACAATTTCTGAATCAACCACAACTAAATCAATCAATCACTTTGACAACTCATTGTCAAATCACAATCAATCTAATCATTTAGAATACTGTCACCAAATCCCAAACCAGAACCCAGAACTCTGCAAGAACAAATAGAAACAACTGAAACATACTTTATAAGGTATATGCTACTTCCATGTGTCGAACCAGCGTGTATACGCGCTTTTATCAAAGCCAACCAACGTACACATCTATAAATATTAATTCATAATTCTACAGCTATTCCGAACTTTAGTTATACCCAGATCATAATATTTACAAAATAACACATGCGCCAGTATTCAGATCTAGAATATACATGATCAAACCACATAATGATAATTCATTTCAGGCCTTAAGATCCCGATCCATCATTAGATCTTATCCCTCATCAACCGCTAAGGTTCATCCTTGGTTCAGATCAAGCACAACACCATAAGCCAATAAACTGCATACTAGATCTCACACTTCATCAGATATTCGATACTTACACACTTGGCCTAATGATCTTCTCCTCCTTATATAGTTCTAGGCCTTTCTTAATACCATGGACCAAAACCACTTAGTACCAATACCTTGGACAAAATACCTAGGGTCAATACCTCGGATCAAATACCTAGGGTTAATACCTCAGACCAAATACCTTGGATCAAAATACCTTTGACCAAATACCTCAGACCAAAAACATAGTTTTCCAAGATATGCATGCTTTTCCTTCTATGAAAGTGTGTGTGTACGTATACGCTACCTGTGTTGAGTGAACCTGTGTGTATATGCAGGTTGGTCAAGGTGAACCTGCATATACCTCTCTTTCTTCATTCTTTGTAGTCTGATATGTAATTCTTTGTTGTTGACATGCTATACTGTGATCTTTCATCTGAGTGAGTTGCCATCAAGGACAACACCTGTATCATAATGCCAACAAATTTGTGCATACTAAAATATAACACTTCTACTAAGATGGTGAATCAATTGGTCCTACAAAGTCTAAGGTCCATCTCTCAAAACGGTCTATCACCAGTTGAGGTTGTAGCAACATTTCATTTGATCGGATAGGTTGGCCCATCCTATGGAAACAGTCACACCCTTGTACATACTTTCTTGCGTTCTGGAATATGGTAGGCCAAAAATAGCCTATTTGAAGCACCTTATGACATGTTTTCTTGTCAAAAGAATGTCCTCCACAAGGATTGTCATGACAAGCCTTTAAAATGTCATGGATTTCATCTTCTGTTACACACCTCTTGATTTGATGATCTGGGCCAACATGAAAGAGATAACCATCCAAGAAAAAATATCGAGCACTTTGTTGAAAAAAAAAAATTTCTCCCTTGGAGAAAGGCAGGGAGAAAGGCAACATGTAAATTTCCTTTCGGTAAGGTAATTATCAATATTTACACCAAGGTGAGTAAGTGGAACTACAAAAAGATATTCATTTAGGAAAGAATCCTCAACAAGAAAATTATCATCATTGATTGGCAATCTAGAAAGAAATTCAAGTACAACATCATCTCTTCCAAGCTTGTCTAAAGTTGTGATGTAAAATTCTTGTAGTAACAACAAACACCTATTAACTCTACCATTAGTGACTAGTTTTTTTGTTAAAAATTGAATAGAAAAATTATCAATATGCACAAAAACTTGATATTCAGTAATATAATGCCTAAATTTATTGATAACATGTATAACATCAATAAATTTCTTCTTAGTTACCATATAATTTAATTTTGCAGGACTCGGGTTCTTGTTGATATAGTAGATGGCATAAGGCGTGTTTCCTACTTGTTGTCCCGACATAGCCCCAATGGCTATATAAGAGGCATTAGTGGAGATGTGAAATGGTAAGGTCCAATTTGGTCTTCACAAAATGGGGGTTTTTGTTACACACCTCCTAAGATTTGCAAAAGTATTTTTACACTTGTCAGTCCACATGAATTCTTTCTCTTTTGACAGCAATGCAAATAATGGAGATGTAGTAATAGAAAAAAAATTATATAAAATGCCTATAATAACCTGCATGCCCTAAAAATATATGTACTTTGTGTCTTACGAGTAGGAATCTTCAGGATTACCTCATTTTTTGCTATATCAACCTATATACCTACAATAGAGAGATAATGTCCCTGCATGATTCCTTTGTTCATCATCATATGGCGCTTTTATATAGAGATGGGTTTGTATACAACATTCAAGCACTTTCTGAAGATTATTTAAAGCTTCATCAAACTCGATGCCATATGGTGTGACATAGTCATTAACCAGATCAGAAAAGATTCCTAGTGTTGACAAGGTTAATCCTCTCTGCGGACAAAGACGATCCCTCTAGCCCAAAGAGTGGGTCTAGCAACTAAAGTGCCAATCAACTAGACATCTTCCTAGATCATAATTGAAAAGTAGAACAAGAGAGATGGCCTACCTTGCTCTGATGTTATTTTGATTTACTTTGTTGAGATCCTTGAACTGCTTGTGTCACGAACTTGTTCCTGCTTCTTTCAGCGCTTATGTACCTGCACAAGTCACCAAGAGATAACGAAGCATGCCAAAGCCAATAGAAAATCCGATAATAACCTACTTAGCTAATCAAGGAATGCTAATCCAATACATACATGAACATATATATTTTGGGAAGATGAGCCAGCAATTGTATTATTATTTAAATAATAAAGGGGAAGCTCACAACCATAGCCTTGATGTTGAAAGGATCTCCCTGAGTGGTAATCCTAGTCTAAGCCAAGAAAATCTCCAACACTCCTCCAAGTCTAATGAATAGCCTCTAAGGACAAGCTCAGCATTGGGTTGCAAATGGACATAGATTAACCCAGCCTCTAACCTAACCAACCATTTGCGAATGGGAGAGGAGGAATTTATAGGCTGGGAGAGGAAGTTAGGGCTCCTCCAAAGATAGGATTAGGCCCAAAGAGGTAGCTCATAGGGATGAGACCAAGATGTCAAATTAAGAGAATTCGACCTCATCTATGCGAAACCACCTCCATCCCGCTGCTTTGGAAGCTTCTAGGTCACGAAGCTTATCATCCTCTTTGGGAAAACTTCATTTTTGAGACTATTGCAGGTATGAGAGGGAATAGGGTGATGCCATCGCTGGTTTAACTTGGTGCAACAGGCGATCATCGCAGTTTTGAGCTTCATGAAGACGATGACTCTCATTTTAGGGTTTCATGAGCCATTTCTTCAGAGAAATCTCCAGATATTTTCCAAGCAAAGTTAAAGGAGGGATCTGAGTTGTATACATGGATGAGTATACTATATAATCATCATGTTTCGGGCACTTCAAGGTATGTCACAGGGAAGTGCAGGAGGCATGACAAAATATTGTGTAACAGATGCCCCCTAAAGCATGAAGGCAAAACAAGGAGTGATGGCTGAGATGATTTACGAGCTTTTGGCAAGGACGAGGACACGCATTGTCATGAGACCTGCAAATCAAGGACGCATATACATATACATAATTGAGATCAAGACATGAATCCCTGGCATGCACGCAACCATCCTGATGATGAAGGATATATGATAAGATCCATGTTATGGGTGCAGCCATCCAGATAACAAGGATCATCATAAATATAAAGTCTCATGGTGTGGTCACATCCATCCGTATAGTAGAAACATGTGTACAATCACGACTGATAACTCCATGCAGTTTCGGTCATAATAGACAAGACTCAGGATCTTGCGGTCCATCCCAACCCGATCAATGTACGAATCCTAAAATGCAAATAAATGTATCACAGTCGAACATGCTAGAGAACCACCTAATTACCGGCTATTGATGTGGACCATTAACAGGCACGAAAGGAACCACCAACAATGACAATGGCTCTCAAGGTACAACAGTACAATCCATGAATGTGATAACGAAGCTAAAGTCGAACACTCGTGGAATCACCCGATCGAAGGCCAATAGTAAAAACATGTCGTCAGATGTGAAGAACTTTCCATTAAGGCATGGAAGCTCTAAGGTACTAAAAGGGAGTTTCTAAGTCATCTTCCTGGATAATGAGTTGAAGTCGACAGGAAGTAACCCATCTAAGGTGAGTCAGAATGAATCATCATCGACACGAAACAAGGAAAAGTGGAATAAGTTTCAAGACTGTAGCAATGACTCAAAACAATGTATAGGTAAATAACTGCAGATTGGACTTCTCTTGAACATCGGCGACACGACTCCCGAGTGTGGCAGCATTTGACTCGACATAGGACTAAAGGTCATGATGGCTGAATGGAATAGTCAAAATGAGAGGCAAAATGGATCACCCAAACCCGGGAGGACAAGTGAATGAGTGAGGATATCCCAAACCCGACACGAGAGCAGAAGAGTGTCATGCTCAAGAGTGGCATGCTGTCTATACAAAGGATGCTTCATCTTCATTTTTCCTCACTATTTCTAGCGAGTACCTATTTATTTTTACACAATCTTGAAGAGAATACCATATGCTTATCGTATAAGTTCACCCTTCGAATGAATCCATCCTAGTAAGTTTTATGAGCCCTATGAAGGAGAAGCTCAGTCTCATCATGGTGACGAGTCTTTCATCGTAAAGTTTTAACGAGTTTGACATAAGAATAACTCGGTAGCTTTTTCATATTTAGAGAGTTTGAAAAAGAAACAAAAAAGAAAACTCCATCATGTGCCTTTTCGTAATTTGTCCCTCGAATCTGAAAAGGTAGAAAACAATATTTGAGGGAACCTCCTAGCCATGTTTGACTAAGGTGTTCCTTTTTTGTACAATAGTCTATCTCAGTCTAGAAAAGGGTTAAACTTCTACTGAGTAAATGTCAATTCGTTCACTTAAAGAGTTCGAAATGACAAGTACTAATCTTTTCATATCTTTGGAGTCTGAAAAGAGTTGAAAGAGGACTCCACCTAGAGGAATGAGTGGTATAAAAGGATAGCAACTAGTTCCGGTAATGATGGAACTACTCAAAACATGTAATGGTTAAGAGGTTGGCTAACAAAACCACTCATCGCAAATGTTCCTCAGGAAAGGGTAAAACAACCAAGTGAAAGCATCTGATAGGTCAAAGAGATGGTGACGATGGTATGAAAGAACCAAGGCTCATCTAACAAAAATTAGCTGACAAAAATGGAAATCACGAGATATAAAGTGGGAATGGTTTCATTTTTACACAAGCTTGAAATAGAGACAAAGTATGCTTGGATTTGGTTTCATTTTTACACAAACTTGAAACGAAAACAAACTATGCTTGGGTTGTGTTTCATTTTTACACTCCATCATGTCCCTTTTCATAATTTGTCCCTCGAATCCGAAGAGGTAGAAAACAATGTCTGAGGGAACCTCCTAACCATGTACGAATAAGGTGTTCCTTTTTCGTAAAATAGTTTATCTCAATCTGGAAAAGGGTTAAACTTATAATTAGTAGACGTCAATTCATTTACTTTAACGAGTTCAAAATGACAAGTACGACAATATTTTCATGTTTTTGGAGTCTGAAAAGTGTTGAAAGAGGACTTTACCTAGAGGAACGAGTGGTATAAAAGGATATCAATTGGTTCCAGTAATGATGGAACTACTCAAAACATGTAATGGTTAAGAGGTTGGCTAATAAAACCACTCATCGTAGATGTTCCTCAAGCAAGGGTAAAACAACCAAGTGAAAGCATATGATCGGCCAAAGAGATGGTGACGATGGAATGAAAGAACCAAGGCTCATCTAACAAAAAATGGCTAATAAAAATGATAATCACGAGATGTAAAGTGGGAATGGTTTCATTTTTACACCAGCTTGAAACGGAGACAAACTATGCTTAGATTTGGTTTCATTTTTACACAAGCTTGTAATGAAAACAACCTATGCTTGGGTTGTGTTTCATTTTTACACAATCTTGAAACAAAGATAAACTATACTTGAGATAAGTCTGCATGCCCCTAGCATAATGACTCAATTTGAGGTACATGCCCCCAAGCTTCACTTCATTCACCTAAGTAGACTACTGGCTACTAACAGGTGGACGAAATGAAGGTTCACTTACGAGATCAAGTCAAAGACTCGACTAGGATTTTACAAGATCTAATCAAAGACTCGAATTGGAAGGGGATTTGTTTCATTTTTTAACGAGCTTGACACA
This sequence comes from Pinus taeda, assembly GCA_000404065.3. NCBI lineage: Eukaryota > Viridiplantae > Streptophyta > Pinopsida > Pinales > Pinaceae > Pinus > Pinus taeda. The sequence goes on from APFE030000804.1 coordinate 135,969, forward strand.
GGAAAAAAACCATGCTCATGACACTTATTTCATTTTTTAACGAGGTTGACATAGTAAAATAACTATCCTCATTGTCCTTGTTTCATTTTTTAACGAGCTTGACACAAGACAAGGAACTCTACTCCATGGCCCTTGTTGCATTTCTTAAGGAGCTTGACACAAGACAAAGAAATTTTCTCCAACGGTCCTTGTTTCATTTTTTAACGAGCTTGACACAAGACAAGAATCTCTACTTCATAGGTCCTTGTTTCATATTTTAACAAGCTTGACACAGGACGGGGAACTCTGCTCCATAGGTCTTTGTTTCATTTTTTAACAAGCTTGACACAGGACGGGGAACTCTGCTCCATAGGTCCTCGATCATGAACCAAAAGAGGCCATGGCTTCCAAGAGGTTCTCATTAGATGGGAGAACAACACTCTAGAAGGAATACATGTCCAAGGACTCAAATGAAAAATCGGGCTCAAATGCCCGCAATACATGGTGTACTACATCACCTACTAGATCATCAGTAGATGTGGGCATGGAACAGGTGGCCACGTAATTAACCTGTGGCAAGGGTGATATTGCTTGCATATGAGAACCATTTAGAGATGATGGTTGATTGGGAGCTCATTCAGGACCAATGAATGTAATATTATCGATGATCACAATGTTTCCTTCATGCGGGAAACATATCACCCGAAAGAGGGATGAAACAAGAGCTCCCATGACATAAACATAGTCATGACCAAGGAGTAGATTAAAATCCAACATACCTTGGACAACCATCATATCTATATAGGCAGTCTTTCCTTCCAAAGTAATAGGCCACTTAGGAAGGATCCCTAACAGTTGACTGGTTCCTCTGTTAAAAGATAACAGATTATTGATGACAGGGACAAGCTGAGGAGAACCTAAATCTCGCCAAGCATTTGAGGAGATAATACTAACAGATGTACCCTCCTCTATGATTGTGCTAGGTACAGCCATATGTTAAGCTTGTATTGTAATATGAAAAGGCACATAAGACGGAAGGTGATATCCTACCAATCAACTCCAATCAAAAGAAGTGAATAAACTACTCAGAGGGGGTGTCATAGGAACAAGAGAGCTTCTCTCTTCCTTGATGGGAAGAAAATAAATGCTCTCATTGTTATAGACATATTTGGGAACTGCAACCCTAATATTATATGTCGATAAAGCAAGGGCTCTTTAACCCCTAAAAGTGTGGTTCCATACACTAAAGGATCATAGTCAACTGATTACACCATTCCCCAAAAGTTCCACCTGAAAAACCACTCAAAACTGGCCAAAACTAGACCATACTGACTGCTCCACTGTCAAGGTGCGATGCATACTCACTCCTACACTAGCCAGGTGCGATGCATACTGAAGAGGCCTTCTGTGGGGTGTGATGAGCGAGAATGGGCAAATGGTTGAGATAGTTTGCTAAGTGGATGCTGATGGAATCTTCTAAAAACTTCTCCTATGACACTTGCCTCTGTGAATTCGCCCACGGATGAGTATGAGATCAATGAAATCTCCAAGTGGAACCAAGAACTATGAGTGGAATGACACTAATCAAAAACCTAGGGATGACTCACACCCTTTGCGGACATCTATAAATGGATCCCTCATCTGAGAGATCTAAAGGCTGGAATTTTGTAATTTGTAAAGAAGTGTTGTTAGTTTGTCTTTGAGAAGGAGCATTGTATTGTTGGGTGATCTTGCTTTTCATGAGGTGAAGAGGACTTTGATGCTGGGAGGATGATGCTGGATCAAATAGCTGGGTTGTAATTCTCCCTTCTATTTTAATAAAGTTCTTTGAGTTTTCCTCTATACAATTGTGTATTTGTGAATCTTGTTATTTGTGAATGCAATTGTATGTTCAATGTATTTATGATTCTACATTGTTTATGATATAATAGATCGAGATGCTTTGATGGTGTTTTGTTACTTTGTTTCTACATGTATTCTCTAAGCGGGACAAGTAGGAGAGGAGTTGCAAGCTCTATCAAGGGGGAGAGAAATCAAGCAAGGAGTCAAGCAGAAGATTCAGGTTGGTCACTTTGCTTCTCTCTTATCTATCATACATAAATGAAATCGCAAATTGCTTTGATTGTTTGTTTCTAAGATAGCTGCCAATCTTAGTGGGAATAGCAGATTGAAAAGACACTAGTTTTCCAAGAAACAAAATGGCGACTCCACTGGTGAGTGAATAGTTTGTTTGTTTGTTATTGTTGTTTGCTTTATAAACTACAAACGAAGCCTGAAGTTAGCCAGATAGCCTTCAAACTACTCTTGCTATGCAATTGCAAAGTAGATGAATGATGCTTCTGTCAATCTCTGGGTTAGTTTATGAACTGAACATCCAACTTACAAGCATTCTAAATTCCCTTGTGGTAGCTTAATAACCTCCTAATATCATACCCCCATACTTTTTTCGTTACTGTCCATAATAGCTCAGTCTAGATCACTGAACTCAACTGCAAATTTGAGCAAAAACCCACCTCAGTTTTGCTCCGTGGCCCATCGCATTGTCTATAACTGGAAGCCAGTATGCATCACACCTCCCGTGTGTAGTAGGTGAGATGCATCCCTGTTTCTGTGAAGCACAAGTGTGATGACTGAGTAATCCTATTTCTCTCCTCGAAATTTGGGCTTTTGTCTTTGTCTTCAGCTCTATTCAGTTGTTTTGCTTCTTATGATCATTATCTCATTGTTGAAGCCTCCTTCCTTTACATTATCCAACCTCCATTGATTAGGATTAGTAAATGTTTTTATGTATTTTTCCATCATTTATAGTCCTTCTTCGAAAAGTTGCTTAAATCGAACTGTCGTTTTGGTGCAAAATTGTCATAGCTGTCGTTTTGTGTCAAAAAAGAGAAGTGTCGTAAAGTATTCCTTCTCTAGCTAGTCGATTGAACTTTTTGTCATGTATTTGATTTGAATTGTTAATATTTGAAGTTTCAAAAGCATCTTTCTATTCAAAATTGAAAAGTGTTGTTTAGTCTTCCTTTCATCTTGAAAAGAAATTGTCAAAATGTTGCTTTGAAGAAAATATTTTAGATCTATACTTAGTTTTCCTTTTTGGCATTTCTCACATTAAGGGAACAAAAAACAAATACATGCATTTGCATTTGCATTTAGACTGTGTGAGAAAAATGATTTAGGAAAAGTGCATTAAGTGTGTGCTCTTTGCTCTCTGTTTGAAAGAATCGTAATCTTCTTTCCTTAGTAGATAGGATTTTCATTGCTAAAAGAAAACAACGATTGTTTATCATTTTAGATTGCATATTTAGGAATTTTACATATACATCGCGCGGTGAAACTTGAAAGACAAACTACTAAACAAGATCAACTCTAAAACAAATCTCAATGAACTTAAAAATGCTTTGGAACCTAACGCAACACATCTAGAAGTCTAGGCTAGAGAGGTGTTCCGACGTCGTAAAATCTAGTAACTATCATTTTCATCGAAGGTTGGGTGATTCCTCCTCTTTGGTACGATAAGTGCTAGTACGGACTTGTGCTCCCCATACCGGCGAGTATATACTGGGAGGCCACAATAGTCTTATATACTTTTATCCATAGGAAGCCGTGTCTACCACCCTATCGATCGCAATGCACTGAACACAGCATTCGAGAAGATTGACTGCCGTACATAAGTCCTTGGTAATTCCTCTTTAATTTACCACCAAGGTGTATATTTTAGTTTTGAGATTGGTCTGGTAATCCCTATGTCTAGATTTCCAAAGTAGTCACTTTCGTTCCTTTTCGACTCCTTAAAAGAAAAGGTCCATCTGAGCACTTGTCACTTCAGGCTCATTAAAAATCGAAGGGGACTAGATACATCTTTAGCTTTTTATCGACTCTTAAAAATTGAAAAAGCAAAGTGGTGTCAAAGCTTCATTCAAATTTATTTAATTTGGAATAACATCCTTGTTCCTTCGTTGATCTTAGGTTTAGATTGTTATGAAACCAGCTCAAGAAAAGATAGAAAAGATAGATCAACGCCTTAGAATTCAGCCTCTTCGAGGGGGCAACCTCCTTTACATTACATAAATGAACAATTCTGGGTGATTCAAATGATAAAACCTCCTTTCTATATATAGGAGTCTAAGGAGTCACAATATAACCCAGCCGACCTAACAATAATAATATAAAGCCACAAAAATAACAATAGGGGGATTCTATGGGGCACAGTACTAACAATATGGGGGCAATAGGGGCACAACAATATTAATAAGGGGTACAACTACCATAGTAATGGGGTAATCACTAGTATTATAGGGACCCAACATGCCCCTCTCCTTCAACAAAAGTGTTGTCCTCAACGCTTGAGTAGTTCTGGATGCTTCTGTATAAAGTTCTCATCCTCCCATGTGGAATCTTCCGCATATAAGTTCTTCCACTTGATAATATACTCCGAAATTGATCGATTTCGTAGCTGTCGAGATCTTGTTTCTGTGACTGCTTCCGGTTCCAATATAATTTTTCCTTCCTCCTCAAGTTCTCGCAATATTGTTTGAACTGGGAGCTTGTCGCCT
>APFE030000807.1:0-54477 GCA_000404065.3 Pinus taeda
CAATTTATTTCAATTTTCACAGTTAACTCAATATCTTTTCCAGATTAGCAATCACATCAATATTAAAGTAAACTGCAGATAGAACATAAATATAAATCGCAGAAGACAAGCCAAGACAAGAGGACACAAAATGTGGCGCTAGGCAGGGACAAACCGCAATGTGGGGAAACCCTTCGTCAATTCTTCTTATATGAACTTCAATAGTTCAGCAAAGAGAGAGAGAGAGATAGAGATAGTACATTTACAATAGAAGTCAACACCTTGACTTATCTAGATAAGAGCATAGATCATCACCTAGGATGATGATTCATGAGATCAATTGAAGACATGCTGCTTCAACTGATTCTCCAAGGTGACTCCTTCACCTATCATAGTGTTGCATCTCGTCATCATGTTGCACCTTACCGTGTTGCACCATGCTGCACACATCATCACAATTTTGGACCTCATGCTGTTATTGTCCCAGTGTTTAGCACTATTATACATAGTGTTACTGCTGCACCATGCTTAATGTTGCCCTAATGTACTTGTTGCATTGTACTTGCTGGTGTCCATGCTTTAACATGCTGCTGTTGTCCATGATACTTCATGCTTGCAGCTGTCCCATGTTGCAGTTGTCCCATGTGTCTCCAAGCTTGTAGTTGTCCCACTTGCAACTGTCCTAGTGTCATTGCAGTTGTCCCATGTATAAGCTTGATGTATTTAACTGTTGCAGACATGTAGCTGCATCATACATAGTGTTGTACCCTTTCTACATTATGCTGCATTGCTACCCATCACTGTATGTTGATAGCACTATGTTGTACTATGTATACAATTGTCATATACTATGTTGTCTATGTCACAACATTCATCACATTAGGTTGCACTCCTTTGGGGTATTCAACACTCCATGTTGACCCAACATGTGGCTCCCACAGGTTGTTCCACGTCTGATCCAAATCTGGTCAATATCCTTGACCCAATGCACCTCTAACACTGTTTCAAATCTGCTTGACACTTTGTTGTTCCTGACTGTTCTATTTAGGGCACTTGGGCATACTGTTGCAGCCCTAAGTTCCTCTCAACAGTCCTCGAACAGCCCTTCAAAAACTACGGACTAGGCAAGGAGAGATGCTCCTCCTCCACGCTGAAGGTAAAGGCTCTAGACAGCCCTCAAATTTGCCCACGCTAGGTTTGCTGTAGTGGTATGGCATGTGGCCTACCACACAACACTAATGCTGCTCACGACACCCTCCAACAATGATACAAACCATATGTTAGCCTTTAAACAAGCTAGAGTTCAGCTCCCAAGGCCTCGGCCTAGCACAACAAGCATCACAACTTCCTATAACAGACTTCAGACTTTGTTCAACCCATGAAACAGTCCTCCAATCCATGTTGCCCTAGCCTCCCATGTTGTGGCCTCAAAACAGAGATCTCCCTTTAGACCTGCGGCTAGGGTTAGGGCTTGAACGCATCGCAGTTTAGGGCATATAGTAAACCTTTATAGGACAGCGAGGGAACCTACTTCAATCTCCTTCATGACAGCGGTGAGGGTCTCCCTTTAACTGCATAGAGCCTTCTTTGATTAACTGTGTTAGGGCTTCTTCATTAGGGCAGTGTAGAGCCTTTCTCCATTAGGGCAGTGTTATCCCTTAGGATCTCTTCTCCTACTAAAACCCAAAGACAAGTAGAAAGGAAGAGATCCCAAGTGTGTGTAGAAATGACTTGAAGGCCACCTCTATTTATACTAAAACGTTGAGCACAAGTGAGGTTTATTTGGTTGTGGCCGACCTTGAGGAATTGTCCCATAACACTAATAAATTCATATCTCCATGAATACATACTTATTGGAATCGGATGATCTTTAGATCAATCCTACACCTCTCGATGAGAGGGATCCAAGAAAAATATCCGTTGCCATTAATAAGATGACCCACATGGAGTTTGGAGCTAGTTGCCAATTTTAACAAAGTCTAAAGTGGTAGTATATGTATTGCAAGTATGTAGTGATCTTAGGTGTTTTTCTGGAAATAGTATAAGGAGAACCTATTTAGAATAGATGCAACTGGAATGGGTGTAATATGTAATAGATATCAGTGTAGTTTATTGAAAACTTAAAAAGAAACATGGTTTAAATATGTACTAGGTTATGGCCTGTATTCTAGAGAGTTTTAATGGCAATATATACTCGTTCTTTTAAGGAAAAAAAAAAGCTTTGGAGGCAATGGTGTACAAGCTTCAACATATGTGGTAACCTTGCTTTGTGTTTATTGCTTTAAGATATAGGCCCTTTGAAGTGGTATTGTTACCCAGTAGGCATAGACTTTTCAAATTGGTTATTTGTTAAATATATTTGTTATCTTACATCTTGGAATTCAAGATTATATGTGCTTCTAGTTTGATTGGCATATTTTCTAGATTTCACATGTAGGAAACACCTATCTCTTAACAAAGTTTCTTGGCAAGAATTTTTTTGTATGCTTTATAGGCACCTCGATTTGGATAAGTGGATCACTTTGGCTAGATGTTCCATTAAATTCAAACCATAAGAAGGAATATCCCACTATGCTCCAACAAGAGAGGCTCCATTGCCCAAGGATTCCTCCTACACAATTCTTCCCCTTCTCTTAATTTTATGCTAAAATCTCTAAAAAAATCTGGTTACTTTTCTAAGCTATCATGGATATATTTGGCAAATCTTAGTGCCAATCGTTTGTTGTTCCAAAAAGAAATAACAAGCATCTAAGACAGATAACTTTAGTTAGCCCTTTCTTGGCTGTTTAGACTAGATTTTCTCATTTTTTAAAGAAGTTTTCACTTGGAAAATTTCTGATTTTGGGACTAACTTTTTTGGGTGTTCCCAAAGTCATTTGGGGCATATTTCACCATTAATAGCTTGTTGTTTTTGCAGGTTTGCCCAAGAGGTAGCCTGTAGATCTGCTATGCTTCGGCAAACTTATATCTACTAAATGCCACAACAGTCAATCTGGGGTAGAAGATCTTCTGTAATTCTGTGTTCCACATTTTGAGAAGTTTCATAATAAAATATCCTTGATCATCCATTATATCTATGTCTATAATTCCGCAACATGATATCTGTGGAAGGGTTGATATCTGTGAAAGGTCCTGTGTGAATGGTATCAGAGCCATGTATTTGTCTGAGTGGATGTTGTAAGTGAGATATTGTCTGAGTGGATCGCGAATTTGTTGAGGCCGGGAATAGCGTTTGTAGCCCATGGTTGCCGTAGTTGGCGTTTGAAGGGTGTTGAAGACGTCTGGCGTAGAATTCGAGTCGAAGAAGCCGCAATTTGTTCTGCAACAGAAAGCCGCAAAACATACTGATTTCATCTGCAAGTTTTTCCGGGTATTTCTCTTAATATCTTCTATGGATACTCCTAGAACTTCATCAGCTGAATCTTCTGCATCTATTTTCGGTTCTAAACACTTTAGAACGATGAAAGATGAAGAGAAACAAAAATCTGCTTTAGAAAGTTTATGTAGATCTGAATCTACTTCGGGTAATTCTGCTATAATAGAAAAAGAAGAAACAGACCCTTCTGTTAATTGGAAACTTCCCCCAGTTTCTCCACAGGATGTATATAGAAATTTATCTTCTTTCAATCTCAGAGCCCTCAGCCAAATCAAAATTAAAGAAAAATCCATCAAGGCCGACTTGACCTTGAATGCAATGTTGACTATATCTCTCCTTGAGGATAAACATATCAAATCAGCCCGTAAAGCTGGTTACCAGTACGTCCATCTGGGGATGGTGAGGATAGGACTAAATGCATTACATAGAAAAGGACAAAAAGCCTATGTATTTTCAGCCTTATTTGATAATCGATGGACTACTTTTACACAAGCCATGATAGGAGGTATTGAAACAAGTCTTGCTGAAGGCCCAGTACAATATGATGTTTATCCAGACTTTTCTGTAGCTCTTGATGACCCAAACGTCCTACAATGCCTAACTCTAGGTATCCAGACTGCCGGGTATGAAAACTTCAAGAAAAAATCAAAAAATTTATCCATTTTCTATATCACTTGTGTTAGGTTCTATAACACAACAATTCCTGTTGTTTTACATTCCCCGGATAAAGATGAAGGTCGAGTTACCTTAATCCAGTATGACTCCTCCTGCAACCCAGTAGCACCTGTCCATGTTTCCAGGAATGATCTATGTCCACCAGATGACTGGGTAACTAATTGGGGAAAACCCACTAAGAAACCAATTGCAGCTGCACAGTCGATTATAACAGAGACAGATGGAAAAGTTACTACCAGATTCCCTAGAATCAATACATTCCAGAGAGAAGGACCCTCTACTTCTGTTTCTACAATACCAACTACCATCAGTCAGCTACATCCTGAACAGTCTGTTGTTTCCCCACAATTTGAAATAGATCAATTGGTCCTTGATTCTATCAAAAGAATGTTTTTGCCCCAAATCCATCTCCACCTTTCAGTTCTGTATGCGATCACCCCCACTGCTCAAAAACCTTTTGTCAATTCTCATCTGAGCCTCCAACACCTCATGGTGACTCTTCAAAAAGAATCAATATGATCAAATTTACTCCATTATCTGATTCTTCTAAAGAAAGCTACAAGCGTGTTACATTTTTTAACCCGCAAGAAGAACTACTTGTACAAACTGTTTCCAGTTCTTCTACTAGAGGCCTTGGATATGTAAAAGACTTGCCCATTCCTTCCTATAGAAAAAATCCCATTGATAAAATACCAAAGCATGTTGAAATTCCTTCTGATTCTGAGATCATAGCATTTTTAAAGATTTTCAAAGAATCGGTCCTTATGATCCAGAAGATGCTTGGAAGAAGAAGATGTTTAATTGGGATATGTTTACTCATGAAAAGGAACACTTATATCTGCAAGAAGTCAGACTTCTTGAAAAAGATGACAGACCTGCTTTTAACAAGCAGAATGTTGAAAAATGGAAAGAATGGATGCAGGCAAATAACCAGTGGATATCATTCTATGAATGGTATTACCCCTCTGCAAATATTATAGAAGAATCCTTAATGAAACAATTCAGGAATCAAGCCAAACAGAAGAAAATCAAGGATTCTCAAAAGTTTGTAGAAGAAAGGATGTCAGAAAATCCTGTTGTTATTCCTCCTCCTCTTAAACCTCCTGTGTTTGATTCAAAGATCCATAATATGATGGCCAAACCAAATGTCTCAAGATCTTTCATAGCAGTTAGGCAACAAGGAGAGGAACTGATAAGAAAGATTTGTTTACAATTCCAGGTAAACATGATAAGGACAGGAACTCCCAATAAGCATAAATGGGAACTTCTTGATGGTTCAATTCACGAGACTGACACAGATTTTCCTCCCTGGAAAAATTTCATCATTAGAAACCAGGATGGGAAATTGTATAGAGTCCTCCCATCCCATCCTGATGATCCATCTATAGCAGCAAAAGATTCAATTGCTGCCACGAACTGGACAAATCTGGCACTATCAAGCCTTGAGAAATATCTAAAAACCAGATTTGATTCTATTGACACTGCCTGTTCTGAATTGAAGCTTATGATGGGAAGAGTTTTGCAAAAACAAGATTACAACACTGTTTGTTTAAATGAAAGTGTAAAAACTCTGACAGAGAATGACCAGACAATTGCACAGAGTTTAGATAAACTCTCCCTATCTACAGAAAGAAAGATTCATGAAGCATCTGTTGCTCATGGAAAAGAAATCTTCAAAGTTTCTAGTAGTCTTGAATTGGTTAAGAAACAAGTTTCAGAAGTAACCAAAGGAATTGATTCCTTGAAGAAAAAACCAAATTCAGATGCCTATAAGACAGCTACTCTTTTCTCTGAACCTAAGAGTACGCTTCCATATTCACTAGATATAATGGATGATCAAGGATATTTTATTATAATCGACTGTGCAGCTGCAATTGGTTTCTTAGTGGGTTTTCCCCAATTAGTTACCCAGTCATCTGGTGGACATAGATCATTCCTGGAAACATGGACAGGTGCTACTGGGTTGCAGGAGGAGTCATACTGGATTAAGGTAACTCGACCTTCATCTTTATCCGGGGAATGTAAAACAGCAGGAATTGTTGTGTTATAGAACCTAACACAAGTGATATAGAAAATGGATAAATTTTTTGATTTTTTCTTGAAGTTTTCATACCCGACAGTCTGGATACCTAGAGTTAGGCATTGTAGGACGTTTGGGTCATCAAGAGCTACAGAAAAGTCTGGATAAACATCATATTGTACTGGGCCTTCAGCAAGACTTGTTTCAATACCTCCTATCATCAGTCAGCTACATCCTGAACAGTCTGCTGTTTCCCCACAATTTGAAATAGATCAATTGGTCCTTGATTCTATCAAAAGAATGTTTTTGCCCCAAAATCCATCTCCACCTTTCAGTTCTGTATGCGATCACCCCCACTGCTCAAAAACCTTTTGTCAATTCTCATCTGAGCCTCCAACACCTCATGGTGACTCTTCAAAAAGAATCAATATGATCAAATTTACTCCATTATCTGATTCTTCTGAAGAAAGCTACAAGCGTGTTACATTTTTTAACCCGCAAGAAGAACTACTTGTACAAACTGTTTCCAGTTCTTCTACTAGAGGCCTTGGATATGTAAAAGACTTGCCCATTCCTTCCTATAGAAAAAATCCCATTGATAAAATACCAAAGCATGTTGAAATTCCTTCTGATTCTGAGATCATAGCATTTTTAAAGATTTTCAAAGGAATTGGTCCTTATGATCCAGAAGATGCTTGGAAGAAGATGTTTAATTGGGATATGTTTACTCATGAAAAGGAACACTTATATCTGCAAGAAGTCAGACTTCTTGAAAAAGATGACAGACCTGCTTTTAACAAGCAGAATGTTGAAAAATGGAAAGAATGGATGCAGGCAAATAACCAGTGGATATCATTCTATGAATGGTATTACCCCTCTGCAAATATTATAGAAGAATCCTTAATGAAACAATTCAGGAATCAAGCCAAACAGAAGAAAATCAAGGATTCTCAAAAGTTTGTAGAAGAAAGGATGTCAGAAAATCCTGTTGTTATTCCTCCTCCTCTTAAACCTCCTGTGTTTGATTCAAAGATCCATAATATGATGGCCAAACCAAATGTCTCAAGATCTTTCATAGCAGTTAGGCAACAAGGAGAGGAACTGATAAGAAAGATTTGTTTACAATTCCAGGTAAACATGATAAGGACAGGAACTCCCAATAAGCATAAATGGGAACTTCTTGATGGTTCAATTCACGAGACTGACACAGATTTTCCTCCCTGGAAAAATTTCATCATTAGAAACCAGGATGGGAAATTGTATAGAGTCCTCCCATCCCATCCTGATGATCCATCTATAGCAGCAAAAGATTCAATTGCTGCCACGAACTGGACAAATCTGGCACTATCAAGCCTTGAGAAATATCTAAAAACCAGATTTGATTCTATTGACACTGCCTGTTCTGAATTGAAGCTTATGATGGGAAGAGTTTTGCAAAAACAAGATTACAACACTGTTTGTTTAAATGAAAGAGTAAAAACTCTGACAGAGAATGACCAGACAATTGCACAGAGTTTAGATAAACTCTCCCTATCTACAGAAAGAAAGATTCATGAAGCATCTGTTGCTCATGGAAACATTCACACAGGACCTTTCACAGATATCAACCCTTTCACAGATATCATGTTGCGGAATTATAGACTTAGATATAATGGATGATCAAGGATATTTTATTATGAAACTTCTCAAAATGTGGAACACAGAATTACAGAAGATCTTCTACCCCAGATTGACTGTTGTGGCATTTAGTAGATATAAGCTTGCCGAAGCATAGCAGATCTACAGGCTACCTGGCCAACAAACAGACTGAGTCTCAAAGATATATGCGGAATAACAGACCATCTAAAGATCCGGCCACTTTAGGTTCACACCAGTGTCAAGCACTGATGCGCAGGCTTCTCGAATCACCTAAGGACTTTGAGAATTTCTCGTGTTGCAAGCAGATCAAACTGATCGTCCGCAGATGCAGAGCAGGAGAACTTCTCGACTCAGACTCAAGACTGGACTCGACCGAATGAATCTTACTTCGCAGTTGGGTCTTATTTATAAGCTGGAAGGGAACAACCATTCACGAGAACCTTTGTACACACTGATGACTCATTTTGAAAGTACTCCGACAGATGCCGAAGTGCTTTGTACAGACTGGTGACTCATACTTGGACAGATCTGGATAGATCGTCGAAAGCTAGATTCTGGCATAGGACAATATCGTCCTATGTTATCTCATCCCTACTCTTTAACAGAGAGCCCGAGGCATGTGGGGACCGAATCATAGTACTAATATACTATTTACACAGAGGAGATTCATGAGTGAACCCTCGAAAGACTGAAATGACGTAAAAGAAAAGATTTTTCAAATCTCAAAATGTACAAAGTGGAGATTCCAGGACGAGGGAATCCACGAAAGCTCGTCCGGCACCATAGTCGGCCGAAAAGACAACACTCTACATCATGGTGTAGCAATCAATCTGAGGATATGTGTAATGCTGGTATTGGTAATGTTCTACCAGGAAATTATTGAAGTACTGCACCTGGATTTCTTTCTCCGATTCCCATGTCTGAGAATTATTCTGATTAGGCGGCTGCATAAAATCAATCGGCTGGTATGGATTTAAAGTGGTGTCAACTTGATTGTGAAAATCTTCATAATTGGTACTAGAGGATATCCTTCTTGCTTTATAGTGATTCGTGACAAACCACCTGACATGTCCACAGCGCCTTATTGCTTGGGAAAAGGCTAGATCACTTATGTCAGCAATATGCTCTACACTTTTGTATGGAAGTCCATTCATATAGGAACTTGGTTCACTGAATCCAGGTATTTTGAGTATTTGTAGAGTATATGGTTTTATGAGTAATCCAGAGAGGCCATAGATCTTCCACCATTCAATGAACCGGTCAGGTGTAGGATCCTCTTGTTCTAAAGCATCAACATACATACCTTCAAATAAGAAAGAGGCTTGCACTGAGTAGAAAAAGTTTGTTGAACAATTCTGAATATTCATTGCAGAGTAGAAGCATTCTCTTTGCCTGTCAATATCATAATCCTCTAGATGAAGATGATTGCCAAATCTTCTAAGTGTGATATGACAGCTTGTCATTCTGTCATAATCTCTGTCATCTCTTTCAAGTGTGTAGTGGATACTGTCAATATGCTCCAGATATTCTAGGGCTTCCACTGATTCTTGGTTCATCTCATCTTGCATAGTTTCCGTCCATAGATATGGAAAACCCTCTTGATACCTGATTTCCTTAATCGGGTACCAATCTCTTTCATGGAAGATCAATGGAGTTTCAAGCATGTAACTTATCCATCCATTTGGTGTTTCAATTTCAACAGTGCTTTCGCTTCTTCTGATGTAGTTACACTGTAGACTTAAAATTGAGTGACCAGTCAGAAACTCTCTGCTCAGCATATCAGCAAAACTGTTTTTGTTACCTGGTATGAATTCTATGTCAAAATTATACTGACTGAGCTGCATTATCCATCTCACCATTGCAGCATCTTCAAAATCACATTTGCGAATTACAGATTGCAAAGGCTGACAATCTGTCCTTATTGTAAATCTGGTATATATTACAAAATCTCGGAACTTAGCAATTCCCAGACAAACTGCTCTGAGCTCCTTCTTCAGACTTGACCAGTTTAGTTGACCTTTTGCCCAAAGGCCAGAAGCATATTGGCATACTTCTATGCCATTCTTCTTATCAGGAACTTTCTGACATAGGGCTGCTCCCCATCCTTCATAACTGGCATCAGTCATGATGATTTTCTCCCAGTCTTCCCTGATTGGAGAAAGAGGTTGAATGCTCTTTACCTTTTCTTTTATTGATTTTACAGCCTCTGTGCATTCTTCATTCCATGGGATAGGGGATTTCTGGAGTCTTTTATTTAACAACTTTCTTTCCTGTGCACAATGTTTGATAAACTTTGAAATGTAGTTGACACTCCCTAGAAACCGCTGCAACTGAGTCTTGTCTTTGATTTCGTCTGGAAAATTATCAACAAAATTCAGACTTCTTTGGATCACAGTATATGAACCATATTGTATGTTGTATCCTAAGAAATCAATCATGGGCCTGAATAATTTCATCTTGGATTCTGATAATACTATTCCCATTTCTTTGACCCTGCATAGAAAGATTTTCAAATGTTTGATATGGTCAGAAATATTATCAGAATGAATCAGTAAATCATCAATGTACTTTTTCAGGAATCCTTCCATTCCTTCAAAAGTTTCATCCATAATTCTTTGGAATGCAGAAGGAGCATTGATTAGGCCGAATGGCATGATGTTCCATTCATAATGTCCTTCTGGAACTGAGAAAGCAGTCTTCCATTTATCTTCTTCTCTTATACCTACTTGCCAAAATCCAGATTTCAAATCAAACTTGGAGAATATTTTTGACCTGGATATCTGTGCAAGTATCATAGAAGGTTTAGGCAGTGGATAGGCATCATAATCTAAAATATCATTCAGGGGTTTATAATTCACAACGAGCCTTGGTTTACCCCTGGCGATCTCAGCATGTTTATTTACATAAAAAGCAAAGCATGCAATTGGACTTTTGCTTTTCCTGATTAATCCTTTCTTTAACAGATCTCTAATTTCGGCTTTGCATAATTTCATTTGTTCTTCATTCATTGCTACTGCTTTGGATCTTCTTAGCTTCCCACTAAAGTCCCTTTTGAGAGGAAGATCCACTTCTTGCTTCTTAATATGCCAAAAGGCATTTGGATCCTCTGAGCAGCATTCTTTAAATTTAGCAGTGAGATCTGCTATTTGAGTAGCAAACTTCCCACTATCTAAATTCTCTTCTGTCTTTAATATTTCCTTCTTGGTTTCCATTTTGGCCAACAGATTTTGCATTCTGTCAATCCTCTTCAATCTGTTTGGCGAATTAGAATTAATAAATGGAAAAAATATCTCTTTATCTCCCAAGCTAACAAAATATCCATACCTTTGATTGTTTATATCAAGCTTGGCTCCATGTCTTTCAAAATTCTGGAAGAATGGTGTGCCGAGATACATTGCACAATCCATTCCTGTGACTACTGGACAAACTAGATGAACACCAACTTTGTCATCTAAAAACACATCAATCTCTGCTTCATGCCTGGTGGTAATTTCACCACTTGCTGTAGTAATCTTTGGACAAGCAGTTGGCCTTCGATGGTTCATGCTTACTACAGTATCACTTACAATGTTGAGTCTAGAACCAGTATCCATGAGGATTTTCCAGTATTCATACTGGTTTCCTACCTTAACTTTCATTCTTATGCAATACATAACATCTTTGTTTATGATATTGCATCCAAAATCTGTTCTATCCTTTTCTTCTTCTTCTTCTTCTGAACTGTCATGTTGCTTGCTGTGTGTCATGGTTGGATTCATATGGAAAGTCCAATTTTCTGATTTTCCTGTAACATCAGGATTTTGTGAAGATGATGCTCCTTGGACTTTCATCAATCTATTATTCAGATCTTGGTGATTCTCAATGCACAGTCTCCTATTTTCTTTTATCGTCTTTCTTAGTTCTTTAATTGCCTAATGAATTGCAGGCAAGGTCTGAGGCAAATCCTCTCCAAAATCTTCATTTTGGAATTGCCGAGTCAATGCTTCAACTGAGAATAAGGAAGCAGGTGGTACATATCCCTTACTTGGAGACTTTCTCGCGCTGGATGGCTTATTAAAATGATCTATCAGTAATGATTTGTACATGTCTTTGATTTGAGGATCTGTTGCCGCCATCATCTGCATGAACAAATTCCTGCTTATTTCGTCTTCTTCAGGCTTCATCATTCTGACTGTATTGCAATTGTAGATATCAGGATCACTGCATTCGCAATCTTTACATTCTATGCAGTGGGGATCTCTGCACCATTCTTCATCTGAAGAGTCAGTAGAATAAACATAATTTACATCTTCTTCTGTATCAGAGTCAGAAGAAACTAATTCATCACAGCTACTAGGTAAATCAAAGAAATTAATTTTTCCTTTTTTGTTTCTGTATGTTATTTTCTTCTTTGATTTTTCAATCTTCTTTTCTGGGCAGTTTGGAGCTGTGTGGCCTTTCTTGTTGCAATTATAACAGATGACCTCTTTTTCTTTAGAGAACGTTCTTGTATGTTTATAAGGCTTTGTTTTGCTGTGTCTCTTCTTTGATTTGTCCTTGGAAAACTGAGAATTCTTTTGTTTGAAATGTTTTTTCTTTCTTCTATGCCCTCCAGAATTGTCTGGTTTTCCAAGGTGCCATTGTTTACACAACTGTTGGTAACCATGTGGCTTTTTGGGATTTGTTGCAGCCCTAGCAATCTTCATTTGGGAACAAAGCTCAACTATGATTGCTTTGACTGCTTGCCTAATTATCCCAAATTTATAATCCCCAACCTTTCCTGGCAGTTTATTTACAATTGCCGTAGAGACCCATTGAGGAAGAGAAGCAACAAAAATCTCTTTCCATTTGGGTTCTAATATCAACTCAGGTGATAATGTATGTAATCTATGAAGATATTCATTGAAGTATTCATCAAAATGTTGCATATTATGCAACTTCATGGCCAGTAATGTTACAGTAGTAATATCATTAGTAATCTGGGGAAAACCAATGAAATTTACTGTAATGCTATAGATCAATTTGCCGATCATATTATTTACAGGCACACTAGTAACAGGATCCATGTAGGTTGAACCATCTGCATTTAAAACTACTGATTGTTCCCAATGTGGAAGAAGATTAGGTTCTTTTATTGTCTCTGCTTTCAGCCATGAATCTAAAGTACCCTCAAACCCTCCTATGATCCTTCTGATTGCATTTACTGGGCCAATATCATCTGAAAGATATGTTCTGTAACAAACAAGCATTGAATGTAAAACAAACATGACTTCAGCTTATGTACAATTATCAATATTCCACGAATATGTGGAATTGGCAGACCAATCTTTATGATATTCTGACTTCATTAAATCTCGTCTGTCTGGAGCAGGATTCCAAGTAGTGTCCCATCTAGATCTAGAGGATGTGGCATGGACTTGTGTTTCGGTATTTTCTTCTGGAATGGAAATACCAAATTGTTCCTTATCTTGATTAGAGAAATTATCAATACAAGCTTCAAGCTCTTCCACTTCTGGTACTGAATCAATTTTGTGAAGACTTGTATGATCTTTATTTTCTTCTGAGTCATCTTGAGGAATATCTCCAAATAAGAAACTTGGTCTATATTTTTGAGAAGTTTCATAATAAAATATCCTTGATCATCCATTATATCTATGTCTATAATTCCGCAACATGATATCTGTAAATGTTGGTGATTTAGACCATTCGGGACACCAAAAGGCATCCATATCCTTCCCCCTAGTTAAAAAGAGGTCAACAATGCATTTCCCTTTGTTTCAAAGGGTACCAAACCTTCTAAAACATCATTGTAACCTTGAGGGAGCTAGTGGGAGTCCCCTAGGCATCCCATCCCTCCCACCCCGGGGAGATTTTGTGTTTTCATGGTTTCCTCAATTTGGTTAATATTAACTTAAAGGAATAAATCCAAGCACCGCAAAACATTCATTTTTTAGCTTAGATTTCATTTTACTCATAAATCATATTTTCTTTTGTTTTAGATTAGATTCATTCTCTGCAAATAAAGTAACGAATCTTTCCCCTCCAAGTCTTTTTATGCTCTCGTCCATCGCAAGCGAAAGCTAGATATTTGGCATGATTCAAAGAGGACTTGCATTGTGCTGGATAGTCTAATTTAGGAAAAAACTTTTAACTTTTATCGTAAATCTGTAAGCATTTTGTTGACTTGTGAAATCAGGGGAATGCCATGAAACTACATTTCTTCTTGTTGGATCTCCAAACGACTCTCTTGTTTTCATTCAAAGGATAAAAGCCATAAAGTAAGCAAACCATAGATTACTTCTTTTTCTTGCAATCATTTATGGATCACATATCCATTTCTCCATTTTGTACTCACTTTAAATAATTCCAAGTGAAATCATCCATAATTTACCAATAGCACTTTTCCAAAACATTCGACAGCATCTGCATTGGGCCACCATTATAGTTGCCCGGCTTCCTATTTCAATACACAAGCATATACTTTGGGCACTGGTCTATATTACTATTTCAATCTTGTCATTCAATTATTTGCTTGTAAGTCATATGAGTTATATGTTGTTGGTTTTGTCCTTTTGGTAATCAAATAAGCTCCTAGAATAATTTGTTTATTTTATTATAGCTTACTTAGCCTTAGTTTATTTTTTAGGAGCTACCCCACTTGGCTTCTCTAGGAGTTAGATTAGATGGAAGAGTCAAGATAGCGTGACAATAAACTCAACTCAAGACTCGCCCCCAAGGCCACACCCAGTGGATTGAAGATTTCTTCCATGTGACCTCAGGTGTAGATTAGGCGGTGACAACTTACTCCACCTTCTAATATCTACTCTTGAAATTGTATGAGCCTTGTGGACATAGAGGCACAATGAGGAAACATCACGTTGCCACGGGGTTATATCAATGTGTGTGGTGCTACATATGAAACATTTTCACTTGTGGAGTGGTAGGGAACATTAATAACATTTATCATAAGTGCAGGAGTCTTAGGGGAGGTTTGGAATGGTCATAAATCCTTCGGCTCTTAGTAATGTCAATGAGTCACAATGCATAACCTAAGGGTCACGTCCCCCAAGTCTCACTAGGGTTGTTGCATTGCTTGTTAACTCCACTATAACAGTTTGCTTTCTTGTTACATGCTTCCTCCGAGACCGAGGGCTGATTAGTTAACTGCTTCCTAGCAATTGACTGGGAGCATTTTACGGCCTGAGATGTAATTACCCATACCACTACCTTGAGTTGTATATAATTGAATTTACTATGTCACAATGGGTATACATGGACATTGTTATTGGATGTTAGGCCAAGTGGACCTACACTGAAAACACCATAATGTAAATTGACAATCGTGACGCACATATTCCTAGCATAGAGCCCAAGGCCAAGACCTGCCTAGAGAATGCTAAAGGCCATAGGCTTAGCCATTGGTTTGTTTCATATCTCATGTTCCTAAATGTCATGCAGACTGCAGTGATGTCACTATAACATATGCTTACAAAAGATAACAGGATGAGGTATAATATAATGTCCATGAAATCAGCAGCTAGGATAGAGAAGGCCATGAACAGGAAGGGAATTGAAAGTGGGTTCCTTGGGGAGAGATCATGTTATGCAATGTGTCATACAAAGCCCCCTCCACCCATTTACACCATGTGCCCTAAATAGAATGTTCTACAAGATTTTGCGTACATGCATGCTTTCAAGCAATTCTTGGTATACATTCCTTAAATTTTGGCTTTTGAAGGCTCCTCCACATCACTCTCTCCTTCAATCAGAATCGTCTCCCCAACCTTGCACCTGATTCTTGGAGACATGTTGATGGAGCCATATTGAACATGATGATTTCATGGCAGATATAATACAGTTTTCAGACTGGTATGGATTAGGATAGAATGGCTGTACTGAATAGTGACTCTTGTGATGTGGAACTTGGCGAAGGTAAAAACCTGCTATCTCCTTCTACTTGGTCTTGACTCTGATACAGCTGATGGTTGCCTGAACTCACCAGTATTTTGGGGGCTGCACTACCATAACAGATCTCCTAGAGGCCTGGACTCTGCTTGCAGAAAATTAATCTGGCAAATGAAGGATTTCTCGAGGTAGTGTATGCACAAAAGGGGAATGCCTGAGCCTGGGTATGGGAGTGGCTGAAAGGAAAACATCCACAGGATCGATTGATTGTTGGTAGAGAAAACTAAATGGATCTGCACCATTGGATTCATGATAGATGTTCTATCTGGTTGAGTCATGCAGCATTGTGGGTTAGGTTGTGATGAGAAAGAGACCTGTAGGTAGCCCTCCAACAGTCCAACCTTCTTGCCTTATAGCCTGGCTTAGGGACAGCGTCCACCACATACGATACATGCCTATGGCTGGGAAGTAAATTGCTCCTATGTAGACCATTTACATTGACAGCTTTTGATAAAGATAACTACTCTCATCTCATTGTAATCTTTTAAATTTTATTTTATGTAAAATGATTAATCTGAAATGGAGAAAACATATAAACGATTCCCTGTCCCAAGAAATTTTATATGCTTTATGTGTTATGATGAAAACATGAATGAATTTCTGAATATGTATAGCTATAAATCGAATTTTCAACTATGCATAAGTTAAATTCCGAATGTGGTTGCATATAATTCAAATATGTATGTTGTTGGAAGCTCTAGTTGCTGCAATTCAGATCTCAAAAAGAAGAGAAAATTTGAAGTTCAGTGAAGTGTCTATCCACCAACCCTCTAGGAACCTTTGGCAGTATGCCACAGAGTGGTATCTGAGCATCGAACCACTGTACAGTCAGTAAATTGGTGTATGGATATACCACATGAGATGTGATGGTTAACATAACTCAAGAAACTTGTGGAAGAACTTGATGCTACAAATGCTAGAGATAATAAAGTTCTCTTCATAACACTTTGGTGGTCATAATTATTAATTATTGTTAATGTTAAAAGTTAAAAGAAGCTTACCAGTAGGTGTGTAAGCCTAGTCGAATGAAAAATTTGCCACAGCATCCCACATTGCATCAAAGACCATTTCAGACATAAGTTTGGGACTCTACTAATTTGTTTTGTCCTAAAGCATACCATTGCAATCTTGATTTATCATGGTAGCAATAAATGGAGTAAATGCAATGGATGGAATCTGAAACAGTCCTCAAGAACCATAACAAAGTTCGTATATAAGGTTGTTATAGTACTATCTGATCATCCATTGGAAGTCACAAGTGATTAAGGCAGTAGGTATGTGAATAGGGTTGTTCACATTTAAAAACAAAGAAGTCATATTGGTATTCTGCAAACAAATAGCTTCATAAAAAGTTCAATTCAGGACAACACTAACAAATACTTCCAACGATTCACAATTAGAATGGGGATATAAGTTGTTGCCAATATTTTGGACATATCAAACAAAAAATAAGAAAACCGATGGCCATAAGTATAAACTTATTCATCTTTTCAGCTAGCTTACAAACAAGACATGAATATTGGTTCACAAAGCTACAATGAGGTATTAATGTAGGAGTAGATACATCAGCTGTGCAAATTGGACAAAATTTCGTTTCTACGTTTCCTAATCCATCACAAAATTTGGTTTCTAAGTGACCTAGACCAACAAGCAAACAACTGACATTAGAAAGCTTGCCATCATCAAGACAGATAGTGCACCAAAAGTTCCAAAATGGTGAGCTAGTGTTATTATACTAGTTCTGACTTCTGACCCATGTAAATGTGGATCAACGAAGGACCCAAAAGTTTTCAAAACCTCTCGATGTTTAATTGACCAGAGGATTTGCATGGGTCAGAGCTAGAGGTAGTTGCACACATGTGACCACAAAGATTGAGAGTTGCAATTTCAATGATAAATTTTGGATCTTTATCAATGAAATAGTCAGCAGATAGTGGAAAAAAAGGTGGCCTCTGGACCAGCAAAAGGTTTCGATATGGACCACGATAAGGTTCATCTTCATATGGCAATATACACAGCCTTGTGAAATTGATGCCAATATGGAATGATTACAGTGTGCTGGAATAAATAAATAAAGAAATCATCGCATGACATATAGAATACCCTTTGCAACACTTTATATCATGGTTTGTATGACAGGACTCAGAGGAAATGTAGCCTGAATACAACCTTGAGACACTTTATATTCATGGTTTTTATGTCAGAGGAAAAGCAGCATGAATAGAACCTTGAATCCACAGTGAATTCTTCAAATTGAAACTAATATTGATTATGGAGAGGTTATTGATGGTACAAGAAGCCTACAATTGATAGAATTATTAGAGAAAAACTAGAGGACAAATCCCAAACTCTAATAAGAAAGGCCCAGGACCGTACTCAATCAAAGTGATTGTCAAGAATAGGATACATCTAAGGAGATTGAAGATGTGCTGGATACAACATTACCTGATAGAAAAGATCCACAATATTGGCAGGGTTATTAATGTCAGAATACAATCATTCTCCAACAAAGGCAAAAGAAAGTTGTCTCCCTAAATGTCAAACGCATTTTTATTTCCTTTGAACAATAGATTAAAAAAAAGGTCATGATCATGAAAATTGCTATAATGATGTGGACTTGTCCGTACTATGAAGGATTTAGTTTGCTTTGAAATGACAATGATAATAAGAAAAGAATGATAGAAACAATTACAAGGGAAAAGTAATTTATAGACAATTAATTAGAAAAAGGGTACATGGGTTGTTATACTTATAAGTATTGATAACCATGCAGAGCATTTTTATAATTATGCAAATAAGAAGGGTAAAGAGAAAAGTGAAGAGTTTTTGTTTGTTTTTCACAAGAAGATGCTGATGCGTCTAAGGATTATTGGTACTTGGACTATAGAGTAAAAAGGAATGGTTTGTCACTTTCTAAAGAGGGGATAGGAAGGAAGATGCCGTCCTTTGTGATGTTAAACCATATGCAATTCAAGGAGATGGGCCTCATAACAATGCACTAAAAGGGTTGTAGTGCACTAAGGACAAGATGACTAAAACCCTAGATCTAGAGAGTTCCTAAGAGACTAAAGGAAAAGCTATTTAAAGACGCCTAAGGATCAAGCCTAATAATGAAGTGTAAGGAGCATCATTTGATCGTGGAGGCTAGTAGAGATGTAGTCCTAGGAGAGGCCGAGCTAGTAGGCCTAGAAGGGCTGCAAGGGAGGCCGTATTCACCACGAGAGCATATTGTCATAAGGAAGCAAGCACAAGAGGGCTGCAGACTTCTAAAGGAGCCGAATCAGCTACAAGAAAAAGGCAGTTTTTGCTCTTTGTCTAAGTGTTGGTTGGCCAATTTCGAAGGTCTGCTCATGGAAGAGTCTGAGCATAAGTCTGACCATCATCTAGCTGCATCTGTTCAGATCAGGAAAGGGTTGAAACCCTGCTATAGGCAGTTTGGAGGGCCATAAGGCCTATTTTTGGAGGGCCACAAGGCCTGGCCTATTGCAAAAGTGGAGCCGCAACTCCTAGAGGAACAGCATTGGTTTTAAGTGCAGCATATGAGGTGACCAAGGCTCAAGGGTGACTGAGGTAACCCTAGCAGAGGGAGGCCGCAGAGATCTCTGTATTCGGCCTAGCCTTCAGTCAAAGTTTATGCCCAGAACTATCGATTCTTGGAGTTGTGTTGAAGATTCCAAGAAGGCAAGTTGTATGCTTCATATTGATAAATTTGCTAAGGTAGTTGAGTCTGTTCTTGTTAAATTTAGGTATGTTCTATGCTAGAGCAATTTATTTATTTTTTCACAGTTAGCAATCACATCAACATTACGATAAACTGCAGATAGAACATAAATACAAAACGCAGAAGACAAGCCAAGACAAGAGGACACAAGATATGGCGCGAGCCAGGGACAAACCCCACAATGTGTGGGGAAACCCTTTGATCAAATCTTCTTTTATCTTCAAAGTTCAGCAAAGAGAGAGAGAGAGAGTACATTTACAACAGAAGTCAATACTTTGACTTATCTAGATCTAGCATAGATCATTTCGTATCATGATGAGATCAGTTGAAGACATCCTGCTTCAACTGATACCTGTCATCGTGCTGCATCTAGACCTCTAGTTGCACTACAGCATACTACACCATGCTGCTGTCCATGTCCATGATCTTATCCATCATAATGCTGCTCTGCTTAGATCTTCATGCTGCTCATCTTGCTGCATCTTCCATGGTGTCATTCATCATCAAGCTGCCTATACTTATGATTACATTCACCATAATGCTGTCCATGTTCCATGTATCATTGTGCTGCCCATGCATCACAATACTGTGCACAGATCTGCCCCATGCCTATCCACGTTGTCTCTTGATCTGACGTGATAAGGCCTGCTGCCTATCAAAGTATAGCTGTCATCTACAGCTCACTCCAAAACCCCTTGATTGCAGTCCAAACTATCTTGATTTTAGGCTGGTCTCAACAGCCATACACACAGCTTCTTGATCCTTGAGACAGCCCTGTTCAGGACCTGTTTGCACCCTCAAACAGTCCTCATACTATTCTGCTCTTCAACAGCAACTTGGCCTCTGATCTAAGCTCTCCATGCTGTCCTGAAGTGGCATTGCCTTGCTATCTCTTCTTGCTGCTGCTAGGGCATCCAGTCATAATCTTTGGGCTGCATTTGGCTATGTATAGACTGCGGCTTAGTCTCCTTGTTGCTGCGTCTAAGGGCTGTCCTAAACTCTTCTGTTAGGACAGCGTATCAGGGCATTCATTAACTGTGTTTAGGGCTGCTTAGAACAGCATATTAGGGCCTCCATTTTAGGGCTGTTAGGACAGCGTATTAGGGCCTCCATTAACAGCATTTACTGCGGCTCACCTTCCTCCTTTTACTGCGGCTTAGGGTAGCAGATTAGGGCATCACGTTATGTCTTCATGAACTGCATGTAATCCATGTACAGCATATAGCGTATAAGGTCTCCAAAAACTGCGTTGGATCAGCTAGGGCATCATCTGCAGCTAGGGCATCATATTCTTTTGGTGTCTCTCCTTCTCCAAAAACCCAAGACGTGGAGAGGAGGAGATCACTTCAAGAATGTGTACAAATGACTTCAAATCCTCACCAATTTATACTAAAACGTAGATGGTGAATAGACACGTCTATTGGGCTTCTGAGCCTACTCAAGTGCTGGTCGGCTTGATAATAATTACATAACCAAAATAAATTCATATCTCCATAAATACTTATCGGAATCGGATGATCTTTAGATCGATCCTACACCTCTCGACGAGAGGGATCCAATAAAAATATCAGCTGACATAAATAAGCTGATCCACATGGAGTTTGGCCCTAGTTGCCAATTTAACAGTTCTGAAGGGTTTAGGACAGATTTTACGTGCCCTGGATGAGGGCAGCCTCTATGCATGATCAGTCCATTAGATATGCCCTAAAGTTTGTGTCCTATATTGCTCTAGATCTGTGTAGAGAAGGGAGGGCCAAGACCCTTAGAAGGAAGGTTATCTCTGCAACCAAAGCCACATATCCTAAGATGATTTGCGGAGCTATTTGTGGGGATAGCAGATCCAAAAGGAGGTCGGAACCTCAGCAAAAGAATGAGACAGAAGTAGGGTGCTACGTGAAGTATGTACTGACATGAAGAGGAGCAGAATGCTGAAAGGTTGGAGGTCTGTTCTAAGAGTGTTGAACAGCAGTTATGATGCCCTAAGATCGGTCACTCTGCAGTGGGATAAAGGATCAATAGAGAGCTGGTTGGATGCGCTAAAGATTGGTATTTGAAGGAGTCAAAAGATCAGTCAAGAGGGCTGATGATACAAGCCCTAGTACAGTGAGCAAGTAGGCAGACTTGTCATTGTTAGTGGGCAGATTTTGTTGTGCCCTTGATCAATAAATGCAGGAGGCATTTCAGAGATATAAGGGCAGATCTATTGGCCCTAGGAGCAACATTCTGGAGCAGCCAGGATATTGACAAGTGGGCAGATCCAGAAGGTCTTACGACAGTGATCTTGGAGCGGCTAAGACATTGTGTAAAGGCAGTTGAGTACTGTTCAGAAATGAAGTTGTGAACAGTGACTTTCGTATGCAGTATGCAGTCGCTAGAAGACCTCAAGTACAGTGTTCGTGAAAGGAGCCATGGACTGTTAGGCGGCAGATTTATGGGAGTCCTAGTTCAGCTGATGCAGGGAGACATGGTTGATAAGAAGGCAGTTCCAGAAGACCCAATGAGCAGACTTCTTAATGGAGCTAGAAGGCTGCTAGTGGGCAGATCAGTGAGACAAAGTTCAGTGACACAAAAGGGAGTTGTGATCATTGATAATGGCAGGATAGGAGGCAAGAGGACCCGCCAGATGTGTTCAAAGTAGATGGACTAAAAGGGTTGTAGTGCACACTATCAGCGAGTAGATCAAGTGTACTTTGTTATAGGTAGATTGGTGGTCATAGCAGTTGACACCAAGCCCTACTTGTGTCCTTGTATCAAGGTTGTATGTAAGGACCATGATCCCTGGTACGGAAGCCCTAAGACTGTTGTATTATAGTTTGTAATATAAAAAGTAGTGTGTTTAAAAAGTTAAAAATTGTCATGTGCACTAGTTGATTCACTGATGGTTGTTATTCCAC
Organism: Pinus taeda; assembly: GCA_000404065.3. Lineage (NCBI taxonomy): Eukaryota > Viridiplantae > Streptophyta > Pinopsida > Pinales > Pinaceae > Pinus > Pinus taeda. The sequence goes on from APFE030000807.1 coordinate 22,248, forward strand.
TGTGCAAAGTAGAAGTGTTGTGGCATTTGAGTGTGCTTGTGTTTGAGATTTTAAGACCCAAACCAGATTCTTGAGTGCCATGGAAAAATCAACATGGTATCAGAGCTACTTTGTAGGGCCGGTGGATCAGAGTGTGTGTAGTGAAAGCAATGTGAGCCAATGGAGATGGTGTAGACTGAGAAGGAGTCTAGCTTAAAATGGAGCAGCCCTATGGAAGTTTGAGATCTTCAAGTTCTGATGAGGCAGAGACACTACTGAGATAGTGTGATCCATTCTACAGGGTATGTTGCAATGGTGAAAGCCAAATGGGCTAGTGTTGCCTGTGATGATTATGGATACTTCCTAGCAGTGGGAGTACCTCCCTAGCTAAGAGGGAGTGTTGATTTGTGTAGTTTGGGAGGTACTCCACAACCCTAAGAGTTGTGTTTGTGAGAAGTTTGATCACAAAAGGTTTTGAGGGAAAAGTACCCAAGTAGTGGGGTTTTGAACCCAAGGGATTTAAGATCTAAATGAAATTATTATTTATTCCAAAGTTCAAGACTAAAACCCCAGATCTAGAGGGTTCCTAAGAGACTAAAGGAAAATCTATTTAAAGAGGCCTAAGGATCAAGCCTAGCAATGAAGTGTAAGGAGCATTAATTGATTGTGGAGGCTTGTAGATATGTAGCCCTAGGAGAGGTCGAGTTAGTAGGCCTAGAAGGGTTGCAAGGGAGGTCGTGTTCACCACAAGAGCATATTGTCATAAGGAAGCAAGCACAAGAAGGTTGCAGACTTCTAAAGGAACCGAATCAGCTAGAAGAGGAAGGTGGTTTTTGTTCTTTGTCTTAAGTGTTGGTTGGCAGAGATAGAAGGTCTGGTCGTGGAAGAGTCTGAGCATAAGTTTGAGCATCATCTAGCCACATCTGTTCAGATCAGGAGAGGAGGGCAGAGACTCTGCTATAGACAGTTTGGAGGACCATAAGGCCTATTTTTGGAGGGCCGCAAGGCCTGGACTATTGCAGAAGTGGAGTCGCAACTCCTAGAGGAACAACATTGGTTTTAAGGGCATTGTATGAGGTGACCAAGGCTCAAGGGTGACTGAGGTAACCCTACCAGAGGGAGGCCGCAGAGATCTTTGTACTCAGCCTAGTCTTTAGTCAAAGTCTATGCCCAGAACTATCGATTCTTGGAGCTGTGTTGAAGATTCCAAGAAGGCAGGTTGTATGGTTCATGTTGATGAATTTGCTAAGGTGGTTGAGTCTGTTCTGAAGGGTTTACAGCAGATTTTACGTGCCCTAAATGAGGGCAGCCTCTATGCATGATCAATCCATAAGATATGCCCTAAAGCTTGTGTCCTATTACTATATTGCTCTAGATCTGTGTAAAGAAGGGAGGGTCGAGACCCTTAGATGGAAGATTATCTCTGCAACCAAGGCTGCAGATCCTGACATGATTTGCAGAGGTATTTGTGGGGATAGCAGATCCAAACACAGGCCAGAACCTGAGCAGAAAAATGAGACAGAATCAGGGTGCTACGTGAAGTATGTGTTGATATGAAGAGGAGCAGAATGCTAAAAGGTTGGAGGTATGTTCTAAGAGTGTTGAACAACAGTTATGATGCCCTAAGATCAATCACTTTTCAGTGGGATAAAGTATTTATAGAGGGTTGGTTGGATGCCCTAGGATTAGTCTTTGAAGGAGTCAAAGATCAGTCAAGAGGCTTGATGATACAAGTCCTAGTACAGTGAGCAAGTAGGCAGACTTGTCACTGTGAGTGGGCAGATTGTGTTGTGCCCTAGATCAATGAATGCAAGAGGCATTTCAGAGATATGAGGGCAGATCTATTGGGCCCTAGGAGCAGCGTTCTGAAGCAGCCAGGATATTGACAAGGGCATATCTGGAAGGTCTTATGACAGTGATCTTGGAGTGGTTAAGACACTATGTAAAGGTCTTTGAGTATTGTTCACAAATGAAAATGTAAACAGTGGCTAGTATGCAATATGCAGTGGCTAGAAGACCTCAATTACAGTGTTCATTAAAGGAGCCATGGACTGTTAGGAGGCAGCTTTACGGGAGCCCTATTCAGCTGATGTAGGGAGACATATGGTTGATAAGAGGGCAGTTCCAAAAGACCCAATGAGCAGACTTCTTAATGGAGCTAGAAGGCTGCTAGTGGGCAGATCAGTGAGCCAAAGTTCAATGACACAAAAGGGAGTTGTGATCATTGATAGTGGCAAGCTGGAGTGATCAGCAGATTGGGAGGCAAGAAGAGCCGACAGATGTGTTCAATGCACGTGAACTGAAAGGGTTGCAGTACACGCTATAAGCACATAGGTCAAATGTACTTTGTTCAGGTTAGATTGGTGGTCATAGCAGTTGACACTAAGCCCTAGTTGTGTCCCTATATCAGGGTTGTATGTAAGGGCCATGATCCCTGGTATGAGATCCATAAGGCTTTTGTGCTATAGTTTGTAATAAAATAAGTAGTGAGTTTAAAAAGTTAAAAATTGTCATGTGCACTAGTTGATTCACTAATGGCTGTTATTTCGAAAGTAAAAGTGTTGTGGCATTTGAGCGTGTTTGTGTTTGAGATTTTAAGACCCAAACCAAATTCTTAAGTGCCATGGGAAAATCAACAATAACCGAACAAAAAAATGAGTTTAAATTTTCGAATGTAACAATTGTCTCATTAGAAATGCGAATGAAGATTATGAAGTTATTGTTGTTGCAAAGGAATAAAAAAGTCTACACAAATTTGAAGCTATCATGGAAAAGCAGCAAGCATGAATCATAGTTGTTGAAAAATCATAACAAATTGTGGGATGAAAGGGATGGCCGCCTTAGTTTTTGTTTTTTGAAGTAGTCCAAATTGGATATGGTTAAGGGCCTACCAAAAGTACTAGGAAAGGTCAAAATGTTTAAGCATGTTTGGTTGCAAAACAACATTAAGACTGTTTTGAGAAGAATATGCTCAAAATGCAAATCAGCATCTAGAATTGGTGCTCAATAATATTAGTATTCCAATGCTGACAAAATCGATTGCAGGATCCAAGTACTTTCAAGTTATTTGTAATGATCTCACATGCAAAATGTGCAATGTTGCATGGGAACCCATCCATTCCCTAAGGAGCATGTCCCTTGCATTTCCATGTCCCCAGGGACTTGGGGACTGCAGGGTGAAGTTCCCATTTTGGATGATGATGTTTCCCCAAGGGCATGGGGAATGTCTTAGAGGGCAAGAGAGCCTCCCTGCCTCCATGTACCTTAGACAATTACCCACAAGAAATTGAAGGTCTAGGATACATACATCAATGTTAATTTTCTATCCCTAGTAAAGAAATTATTTCCTAGTAAATTTTCCTTGTTGATTTAAATTAAATTTCAGCTTTACTAAATAAAAAGTACCACTCGGATTTTCAGTGGAAAATAAGATTAGTTTTCAGTGGAAGCAAAACAACAAATTTCCACAAACATACGCAGAAATATTTACCCTTCAAAATCCACCTTTCTTTTTATAAATTTCAAAGCATACAAGAACCCCCTTTTAGGAAATAGCCCACTCAAAAAACAATATTAGCTACAAACCCACAAACCTCTTGTTGATTGCTAATGCAACTCCTACGGCATGCACAACCTCTCTAGTGTACAAAACCACCATACTACTAATCAAATCTACATCATCATCTATTGTACGATCTTATTTATGCCGCAACTTGCTCGATTTGCCCCTATACAATAGCAGCCTCCAGACATGGATGATTTCCCTTGCTTCTACACGCTACTCTTATCTTCTTCTAGTTGTTGCACACTTGGATGAATGCCCTTCTTCACCCAATCACTATCGCATTGTGTCTTGTGCTCACTAATTGTGTCATCTCCCTTAACCAACTTTCTTTTCATAAGTTTGAGTTATGACTAAATCCACAACCCTAATCTCCAAAGTGATTGACAATTGAGATTAGATGTTAACATCACTTGAGATCAACGGTTGAGATTAGATCTTAACATCACTTGAGATCAACGGTCGAGATTTATCTAATTCACTACTACAAATAGCCTTTACATTTCATTAGATTAAACTACTTTTCTCCTAAAAAGTAGTTGCTTTAATAATTCAAATAATTGTTAAGGTTAAGAGTCAATTAGACAACTTCCACACATCTAGACACCTAAATTTGTGCAAAAGTACCTATCTAAGCTACAAACAACCACATTTCCTCTTAGCGAAGAAGTTATTCTGCACCACTCCTAGCTTGTCCCCATAAAATACAAACTTCCCTTTCACCAAGGGTTCAGTGAGAATGTCTACAATCTGTTTATTTGTGGAGATATATTGAAGCTTCACTGCCTACTTATGGATCCTATCTCTAATGAAGTGAAACTTGATCTCAATATGCTTGGACCTATCATGGAACAGTAGATTCTCAGAGAGTCTGATACAACAATGATTATCACAATGTATCACTGTAGGCTCCAACTTCTGACCAAATAATCATGTAACTAGCTTGGAAATCCAAATGGCCTCATAACTTGCCATACTCATTGCCATATACTCTACCTCTATTGAACTAAGTGCCACGGAAATTTGCTTCCTGCTTTACCAGGTAATTATTGTTGATCCAAGACTGAAGCAGCACCCTGAGGTGCTCTTCCTATCTGTGGCACTCATTACCTAATCTAAGTATATATATCCCTGCAACCTCACTCCATCACCTTCAAGATACCTCAAACCATACTCCATTGCACCTCTCAGGTCCCTAAACACATGCTTTACTACTACCCAATGCACCTACTTTGGCTTCACCATGAATTGTTTCAAGGTGTTCAAAGCAAAACAAATATATGTCCTGTTGCGCACATTCAGTCAAAGTTCCAAGGAAGCAGAAGTGCCGAATTTTTTTAACAAGATCAGATCACCTATCAGTAGTTCATGTGTCATTGCAATGTTACCAGATTCGGAATCGGCAATAAATCGGCGAGGCAAAAGAGTGAAGAGTTTTAATCGGATCGGGAAAAAATCGGCAAAAAAAGGGCAAAAAATCGTTGAATTCATTAAATAAAAATATACATATATATTGAATTAAAAAAACCATTTTTCATTAATATTGGGTAAAGGCATGTCCAAACAACGCATAATATCAATAGATGTCCAAAATATCATGAATAAATAAGTATCTCATATATGTTATGAGTCCACACATGATCCAAAGCACTAAGTCTTGAGTCCTTAGAAGCATATGCTTCTAAAAGTTTATAAAAAAGTTAAAAACTGCATACTAATCAGAAAAAAATCAGCAACTAAGAGTCTAGGACTCTTAAGAGTGAGAACTAGAAGCGATTCCTTCCACTCCTTCGCTTGCTTGACTCTCAAAGTTCTCCAAGTCATGAAGGCTGAAAAGAGGAGGCTCATCTAATTGAACCCAGTCTGCCGCATTTGTAGCTTGCAAATCTATCTCTTCAAGGTCGATTGGTGAATGATCCATACCTGTCATTATCATGAGACATTGAAATGTGAATTAAAATTTCACTTTGAAGTTTGAAGTTTGAACTTTAAAGTACGAACTAGATTATGAAACCTTCAAATTCAAGCTCTCGAATCTCACCTTGTATTTGTTTGTTGCGAAGTCGTAGATTCTAATGGACAAATACAAGGTCATTCAAGCGTTTTTGTGTCAATCGGTTGCGCTTCTTAGAATGTATTTTCTCAAACATGCTCCAGTTGCATTCACAACCTGAAGCACTACACGCTTGGTTTAAGATTCGAATGGCAAATCTCTTCAAATCTGGCGTATCACTACCAAAGTTTTGCCACCAAAGACCTAGCAAGTGGTAAGGGTTTGTGAGTAGAAGACTAGAAGTACTAAATTAGTAAATAATAAAAACTTAAAAAGAAAAGAAAATTTAATAAACATTTAACATACAAAATAAAGTTTAAACAAATTTAATGAATTGATGAAGCCTTCAAGCTGGGTACTTGGCAACATCTTAGACCTTTGTCTTATAGCATTGGTGTAGGCAAACGATTTAGATGGTGTCCTATAATCTTGTAGTTGGGAAGAGACACGACTTTGTTGTTCTGGATCAGGGAAGCACCTTTCCAAGCATGTCATAAGTCCTCTGCCAACCTCCCCATCCTCGTTAAATTTGCTCTTATCATTAAAATATTGTGGGTTTAAGAAGTACCCAGCAGCATGTAAGGGGGAATGCAATTGCCTATTCCAACGTGCATCTATAATGTCCCAAAGAAGCATATACTTTGTCTCATCATCCCCATATCTTCTTTTGATGGCCTCCTTTGCGAGATCCATCGCCTCATAAATGTAACCCATAGCGGGTTTGTCACCATCAACCATCCTGAAAGTTCAAGCATTCAAATTTAAAGAAATATGAAACATTGTAAATAAAAAGAAGCTTGAAATGAAATTTAAAAAATTAAAAAATTAAAAGACTTGAATTACCTGAGAACTCTAACAAGGGACTCCATCACAGCAATAATCTCTTCGGCATCTTTCCAGAAGCCATCATTAAACACAAGTGCAGCAATTTCGATGCCTTCAGCGGTCTTGGAATGTTTAGATCCCATCCACTCAAGTCCCAAGAACATCCTCTTCAGATTTATCTTTTGCTCAACCACAGATTGCAAAGATATGAAATTTGTTGCAAATCTAGTCATTGCAGGTCGAACAATTTCTTTACCTTCAGTGTATATTCTCATAGTGTTTAGGACAATAGTGTGGTTGTATAGGTATTTGTTTATGGATTTTGCCTACTCCACAACCTCATGTATCCAATGAAGCTTACCAATGTCCTCAAGCATTAAATCTATGCAATGGGCAGCACAAGAGGTCCAAAAAATAGTGGGGTGCCTCATCTCAAAAAGTCTACCAGCAGCCATATAATTCGCTGCATTATTGGTGACAATTTGTACAACATGTTCTTCTCCCACTTCTTGAACGACTTCCTCCATCATTTCACAGATAAGTTGGGCAGTCTTAACCTTGTCTGAAGCATCCACTAATTTGAGAAACATTGTGCCTGCGGGACAAGATACAAGAAAATTTATTAAAGTTCTATTCCTCTGATCTGTCCATCCATCACTCATGATGGTGCACCCTGTTTCTACCCATGATGAACGAAACTCAACTAGCACAAGCATGACATCTTCAACACTCTCTAACAACATATCTGTCCTAAGGCTCTCCGATGTAGGGGCTTTAAACCCTGGACCTGCAACAGCGATTGCATCAATCATAGCTTGCCAATAAGGACTTCTGGCATAGTGGAAAGGTATGTTAGAATAGTACCAAAAGTTAGCAATGGCCTTCCTTGCCTGACTATAGATATTTTTTTTCCAACCAGTGCCATCCAAGGTAGATTGGGAACTGGGTTTTGTGCGGGGAGCAAAAAAGGTGTTTATGTTTCCACCTCCAGTGTTGAAGGAAGGAGTTGAAGGACTCGCATGGCTTTGAGTTTGACTTGGCCTTGGAGGCATGTGTGGAAAACTTGGGAACAGCATTGAGGATTCAACAGATTGAGGTGACATGGGGCTAGTGGCAAAAAATGTATCAACTCCAACAGTTCCTATTTCAGCATTTTGCTTTGCTTTCTTGGCATTATGCTGCTCTAACATATCAAGGGCCAAGGCTGCTTGGTATTTGACATTGTCGTCAACCTTGCCGCAAAGACCTATATAACGGCCAGGTATTTGTGCAAGGTGGAACTTGAATCTATAAATGCCTTCACTACATTTCTTTTTGCAAAATTTACAAAGGAGCGGGGATTTTCCGGGAATCTTGTCACAATAAGCCCAAGCAAAGTCCCGCTCTCTCGGCATTGTTGTTGCTTTGAACTTGTGTTTAATTTGTGGCTTCTGTTAAGATTTGGAGTCTGGTTTATATTTAATTTGTGGCTCCTGTGAAAGACAACAAAAAATCAAATTTAAAAATGATCCAAAAATTTAAAATATGCTAGAATTTTAAAAAATTAAATGAAGACAGATGTCAGTGAACATATAGAAATGTTGCCTTTCAATAAAACCAGAAAACATGCAGGCAGCAGAACCCTGGTTTTATTCAATGGAGCACAACAGAGCTCTAAAAATTGGCACAAAAGCACACCAAGAAAGTGCCATGTCATGCTGAAAGGCCAAAGTGCAGTACTGCCTTTTAAGTTTTGCTGGTTGAGAACAGTCATAACAGCGGCAGTGTGACTTATTTGCTTGGCCGCAGACTTATTTGTTGTATCTGTTGTTAAACTGATTTTTAGGGAAAGAATTTGATGCATAATAAATTTTCTAAGACCTGGTTTCTAATCTGGTTTTTCTTGCAGAAGGATCTGAAGCATTTTGTGGAGTGTTTCAAATTTCAATGTCAAAGATTTCTGAGAAAAGTTACCATATGTTATTCATGGTTTATCTGCAAAATTTTGAGCGTGCTTAGAACCATTTTTATTTAAGAAACCGCAGCCCTAGGAGACCTCTTTCCTCCTTCCTGGAGAGCTGAAAACCTTCAGATCTGAAGCAATATTTTTAAAGGTTTTTCTTTTCTTTTTTTTAGTTTAATTTTGTGACTGATCTAATGAATTTTTGGCTGTGATACCGAATTTTTTTGAGGAAGGTTCTATAAATGTCCTTGCCATTGTTTCGGCCCTTGGGACAGATTCAAGACCTAAGCCTTAATTAAAGTTTCCTCACAAATTTAAATAAAACTTAATTAAAATTTTAATTGATTTTAAAGGTCGGTCATAAGCTTTCAAAAGGGCCTAACACCCCAGATCTGAAACTATTATTCTAAGGATTATCACATCTGAAATTTAATAGCAAAGGGCCTGAAATAAATATTTTTTCTTGTTTGGTCGTGGGCTTTAAAAGATTGATCTATCTTGGCAGTGAGGGTTTTTAAAGTCTGGTGCATAGTTCTTTATCTTTGAACCATATTCTTATCCTCTCATCTTTTACATTTGATTGCTTGAGGAATTGTGGATTGGTGACAAAATTATTTGTCTTCCTTGTGATCTCTTCTAGGTTGTTGAGAGGAGCCCCTTCTTTCTATTCTAGATATTAACTGTCGTTTCCCTTTTGCTCTCATTAGCATCTCATTACATAGTTCAGATCTAGTTCAGTTTGTATCCTTTCATCACCATTAGCAATCTCACGGTTCACCTCTTACTTGTGCTTGTAATATTTAAAGTTCACTTGTTTCTGAACTAAGGGAGACCCAACTAAGCACTTGACTATCATACTATGACATCACAGTGATATATACGGCATTGCCGCATTAGCATCTCTGTTCTCTGTTGTATCGCATCACACTCACAGTATCACGATTCATATATAAAACTTAAAGGAATACCGAATAGTAAATAGTAAATACATCACCGTTCACCGTTCACGCAGGTTACGTCAAGGCTAGCCGCTGAAGGCTCACGCAGGCCCTGCAGCGTCGAGTGTAGCTCTGCGGCTCTACAGCGGTGTCCACTGTCAACTGAGGACTTTGCAGCGGTGTCGACTGAAGACTTTGCGGACTCGGGACTATGAATCACTGCTACCAGAATATCCTTGCTGCTATCTGCTCTGGTCTTCCGCTGCCAATCTTTGATCTTCACGTTGAAATGCTTCACCACTTACACAAGCTCATATTCCTACATACAAATTACTCTGCCTCCTTTCAATGAAACAGCGCTATCACCGTTCACATAAATGATCAAGTTATAAACGCGTCACTGCCACAAATCGGAACCCAAAACCCGACGAAAAACTGGCGGGACTCGCCAAAAAAACGCAGAGTCGAGTAAATCGCCAGAATCGCGAGTCAAACTCGCGTTGACCACGAGTCAAACTCGATCAACGCGAGTTGACTCGCAGAGTTTCAAATCGAAACTTTTTGCCGCCAAGCCGAGTCATACTCGCGATTAATCCCCAGAATCGGCGATTCATGTTTCATTGTGTCATTGTGAACCCATTCTACAAGTTATGTAATGTAAATGGTGCTAGTAAGACCGTGAATGTAACAACCTAGGTAAGCCTATTATTTTTGCAAGAGTTTCATCCTAGGAGGTTTTTCGTCTCACTAATTCATTTGTGTTTCTAAACACGTATGGTTGGCAAAGTTTTTCCCTCCAACCTCACCCTAAAGCTAGGGTGGAATTCTTCGTCAAAGTCTTAGGTGAATCCTAGTGTTTTTCGACGGCCAAGATTATTTTAAGGATCAAAGAAACTAGCCGTTATTTTTCACTTGGAGGATTTATCTATAAATTAGAGTCATTTGAGTCTAGACATCTAGTTTATGGCTGCGAAATTACTACTAAAGCATTTGTGTAAACTATTGTCCCATTGGGAACTATTTTTTCTATCATAATAACGACTTTGGGGTGCAACTCGAGGTGTCCATGTTCATTGATTTGTCGTATGTACTGAATACGGGTTTCTATGTTGTGCTAATAAATGATTGTCTTGAGATAAATACATAGTGTTTGCAGGTACTTCAGTCCTTGGTCTCCAAGTTCACAAATTATGGGCAGAGATCAACTTTGCTTGGATCCTGAATATTTAAATGGTGGATTAAATCTTCGCTAAGGCTATAGTGTGCATGGGGTTTCTAAAATGTTTTTAGCCATTTATCAAAGAAAAAAATTATTAAAAAAAAAATATTTCTCAAAAAAATTAATTTTCAAAACCCTTGTATATTTGTAAATTTTGTGAATAATTTTGTAAATTGAATTTGTAAATTATTTTGCCAATTGGGGTTTTGGGATTTTAACATTTTGTATATATTTGGGGTTTGGGTGTTTTATTTTCATTTTTGCAGGTCAAATCAAGAGAAGAGGTTGAAGTAGAACTAGATCTAGGCTCTTGAGGGTAAGATCTAGTCTATAGAATTTTTTGCAGGGCCAGCCATTGAAAATTTTGCGACAAATTTCAAATCTGGAAGAGAAAGATTTTTCTGAAGCAAGGTTTTTAGTTTTAGGTCTTCACAAGCTCGATCCAACCTCCTCTAGCCCAACGTCATCCTCTAGGGCCCTTGCGTCAGCCTCTAAGGCCCTTGCGTCAGCCCATTTCCCTTGTGCATCATCTTTTTCGGCCTCTTGGAAGCAGGTTGTAGCCTCTAAGGACCTCGGCCCTCCCTGAAACCCTTTGCGTCAGGGGTTTAGGCCCTTTTTAAGGTTGGTCGTGGGCCTAGGAGGCCTCACCCCCCCTTCTTCTCCCTAGATGGCAGACCTAGAGAGATTGTCGTGGGCTTTTAAGCCCCTAACCCTAGTCATTCAATCTTTAGGACCTTTCTTGCTCCAACGTCTAGCCCTTTAGGGATTTTCCTTGCCTCATTGCCCTTCGTTTTTCCCTCCTAGGCCATTTTTTACCCTTGATCCGCCTTCTTTTAGCCTCCAAGCCTCAACACTAGCTCTATTTCGCCTAGCATTGGCCTTCTTTAGCCCTAATATGCCCTAAACTTACCTTTGATTTTTTGAGACTGAAGACTTGGTGATTTTGCAGGCTTTTGAGCTTCAATAGTTTGATTTTCAAGTGGCATCTTCATCCCAAAATTTTGGGCAACTTAGGCAAGTTCATCTTCAAGGCCTTGGGCCTAGGGTTTGCTCTCTAAACCCTAAATTTCACTATTTTATTAGTGTTGTAATTTTCTGCTTCTAAGAGTGATATTATAAGCCCTAAATCACATTTAAATTGGTCAAAATAAATTTGCAAAATTTGACTTTTCCTAAAATTTGGCCACTTGGGCATTCATCATCTGGCCTCAATCTGAATTTTTGCTTGCTGGAATTTACTGCATCACTAACATATCACATCTACAATTTTCTGGATCACACATCTAAAAAGGCTCAAAAAGTTAAGTTTTCAGTTTTGGCAAATTTTCTAAATTTTGGGCATACTAGGCGCTTGTTGTAGCACCATTAGCTTGTTGATCTAACTGATTTGTTTACTGTTGTAATAAGTTACTTCAGATCTGATTTATCACTAAATACTTCATCTTTAAGTGGTCTAGAATCATAAATTTACATGTGCCAATCATTGGAAAAAAAATTGTTTCACATGCTTGGTAAATTTCATGATCTAAAGTGAATCTCTTATTGTTGTCATAACACTGATAAGTTCTCAAATTTCTGAAGTTTTATTGCCGATCTGAAATATTGGAAATCTAAAGTTTAGTTAGCTCATCTTGATCTTAAGAATTGTCTAAGTTTACACTTGAAAGCACTCAAAAAATCTGAGTCTAATCTTGTTGATGAACAAAGTTAACTTGAGCATCTAAAATCTAATAAGAATATTCTCGAGTAATTTTGATTTGCATCTTGTGTTGATAATCATCGTTGGATAAGTGCTCTAGTTTCTTTGAATTGTTATCATCTTGTGGATTAATCTCTAGTTGAAGCTTGCACTCGTGTCTTTAAGCATTTATCTTGTTTAAAATTGTTATCATTGTTAAGTACTCTTGCTTTAAGATAATTCATATTAAGTACTTAAACAACATACTAATCTTAACTCAGAATAATTTCACTCATAATCATTGCACAAGCATCCTAGGACTTAGTCTGCATTAATAATTTACCTCCAAGCATACGCTTGGTTGATAGACTCCTATGGCAACCCTTTTCCAATTAGCTTGAGGGATTCAACTCTTCTAAGTGGTTAACACAGTGACCTTGCAATGGTCAGAGCCACAATCTCTGCAGTGTTGGAGGCACTAGGTGGTTGGAACACAGGGGGAGGTATCATTACTCAGGTCGTTCTCTGCTTCTCGTTGGCTTCCAGCTCACAACCTATTCTGAAGGTTGTTTTCCAAAACAGTTAAGGGAGAGGTTCAACTTAGACTAGGCATTTAACCCAAAATTAACCAACATCCTTGCATCACACCTAGTTCTTAAGAATTGCATCTCATATAAGTTAGTCTATCATATTAAGCAGCGGGAGTCCATTCGGTTACTTGGTCTAAATTTATAATAAGCATAAGGTTGTGCCGTCATACTTGTAATCTAATCTAATCATCAATCTTGCTAAAGTTCTACTGAGGAGCTAGGCCACTCATTTGTGTCTCCCAAACAAGTTGGTTCCCGACTTACTTTCCTTCACCTCATTTCCATAGGGAATACCCCCCATAGCTTGTTGTTGGGAGACAGGGAGAACGGACTAGGCAATGATCAAAGTGACAACCCCCGCCCTGAGTGGTTGTCGCGGTGCATGTACAATTCAGGTGACATGTCCTAGTGTTGACCAAATACATCAAGGACCCTATCAACTATCTATACAGCGTGGGATCCACCAACTACGAATCTGAAGTCAAGTCTTTCTTCAAATTGGAAATCATAGGTGTAGCCATAGGTCTACAATCCTCCATCCTAAATCTCCTCGAGATATCCACTACATACTTCCCTTGACTAAGGAAGATCTCACCTGACCTCTACTATACCTTGAAACCCAAGAAGTAATGCATCAACCCAATGTCCTTCATCTTGAACTTTGTAGCCAAGTCTTCCTTGCAACCTGCTATGAGTCTCTTTACACCTAAGAGAAACAAATCATCCACGTACAACAGTAAGATGAATGGAACAATTGCAACAAGTATGAAATACGTCAAGGACCCTATCAATTATCTATACAACGTGGGATCCACCAACTATGAATCTGAAGTCAAGTCTTTCTTGAAATTGGAAATCATAGGTGTAGTCATAGGTCTACAATCCTCCATCCTAAATCTCCTCGGGATATACACTACATACTTCCCTTGACTAAGAAAGATCTCACCTGACCTCTACTATACCTTGAAACCCAAGAAGTAATGCATCAACCCAATGTCCTTCATCTTGAACTTTGTAGCCAAGTCTTCCTTGCAACCTACTATGAGTCTCTTTACACCTATGAGAAACAAATCATCCACGTACAACAGTAAGATGAATGGAGCAATTGCAACAAGTATGAAATACAATTTGGGATCCACCTCACACCGATAAAGCCCATGTTCAATAAATACCCATCAATCCTGGAGTACCACACCCTAGTTGCCTACTTGAGTCCATATAAGGCCTTCTTGAGTCTGCACACATGAATTATGAGATTCCCTCCCATGTACTTCAAAGCCTTGAGGTCGCCCTATATACACCTCTTCAATCACCCCATTGAGGAAAATTTTCTTCACAACCATCTAATGTATCCTCCACCTCATGACAAAAGCAATAGATAGGACAACTCGAACGGAAGTATATCTAGTGATTGGAGCAAATGTCTATTCATAGTCCACTCCCTATTTATAGGAGAATCCTTGGACAAAAACCTCACCTTGCACTTTTCTATGCTACCATATGTAGCATACTTAATCTTGAAGACCCCCTTAGAACTCGCCACTGAATTTCCCTCTAGTCTTGGCACAATATCCCATATATCATTCCTCATAATGAAGTTACACTCCATCATGGCATCCCTCCAAACCTGCTAGTATGTTGCGTCTTGGAAACTAGAAGGCTTAAAATCAATAATGTTTCTCATACGTGCCATGTAGTTTGGAATGTTTTTCAAAGGTATACTCACCCTGAATGTGTTCCTAGGAGCCTCCATATGCTCCAAAGCATCCCTCAATGTTTGTTCAAACCATCAAGGTCTCTTGATAGAACAAGTAGGAGGAGTTGTTGACTCCTCCTCGCCTGAAGTCTAACTCCATAAAATGGAAGTAGTTGATGAATGATGCTCATCCTTCGAAACCTGTTGCTCCTTGTCCTCTATCATTGGAAGTCGTTTGTAATGTTCCAAACTAGGGAAAACAGTGCTATGCAAAGCGGACAATAAAAATAACACCATAAAATTAAATCAGACCATTAGACCACAAAATTAGCAACCAAACTACGTTGTCTACTCATTTTATTAAATGGGAAGAGGTGTACAACAAGGTGTTGGAATGTGTGCACCTGGGCTTGCTTTAGGGAAGCTAGCAAAAGCTCAAAATGGACAATGCAACACCCTCCTCAAATTTGCTGGTAATCTGGCCCAAGAGTTGCATTGTTACTGCCTAAAAAGGTGTTGTTGCTTGAAATGATCTGTTGTTAGAGCCTTCCCTGTTGCTCAGAAAATTTTGGGAAATTAATCCCAGCCTCCATGCAAGAAACCCAGAATAACCCACGAAGGAATTGGCCAAATGTTGACCTCGGAATTTTGGCCCAAATTCCCCTTAGCTCCTATAGCTGCCGGTTGAGTTGGGACCCATGTTCGACCCCTCAAATCTGCCCAAAAAATT
Organism: Pinus taeda; assembly: GCA_000404065.3. Lineage (NCBI taxonomy): Eukaryota > Viridiplantae > Streptophyta > Pinopsida > Pinales > Pinaceae > Pinus > Pinus taeda. Next base: position 37,460 of record APFE030000807.1, read on the forward strand.
CTATAAAATTAGTAGTGTGATCCTTGCCCAAAACCCAGAAAAACCCAGAAAGGGTTTCCCTTGGTTCCAACCTTCAAAAGTTAACCCTTCACAACTTGGCCCCCTCCAATTTCGAATTTTGTTGTTGTGACTGATCCTGTCAATCTCTGCTCTCCCAACTCAAGCAATCCTCCTCAAATGGCCCTCCAAATGATCTCCCAGCACCCTAGCTCCAAACTCCCCCAGATGGTGTTGCCCCAAAGAGTCTCACTCCAATGACTACGCAGTCTTGGAGGAGATGACGTAGTCTTGCGTGTGATGAAATGAGAGTTGCGTGTAGGATGGCCCTCTTGTCTGTAGTTGCCCTATATACTCCTGAAAATGATGAAAGGATGCTCCTGTATCCTCAACTTCCTGAAGTGCCTCACGCTGTGACTACGCAATCCTTGCGCTACTGTAAATCCCCCTGCTGCTCGTACTCAACTTACAATTGTTGTAACTCGTCTCCCTGCTGCTGCTACGAACTGAGATGAAGAAAAACTCCCTCCTAGGGCTAGCACAAGATGTCCACCAAAGCAAAGTTTGATATCTCCGCTCAGAGACACTCATGACCTAAACAGCACAGTAACCCAGCTAAGCGGCTCGAGCAACTAAGATTGAGTTCAATATGTCAAAAGATAAGATATCCAAATGAGGAGAGTTGCCTTCCTTATATAGATTTCGTGGAGCACTTTTCCCTCCATCGTGTGTCTCTCACTTGACCATCGATTTCCCCTACATGCAAATCGAACTAGGGAATGCATATTCTCCTAGTATGGGTGGCCCCCACGTGTACTTAACCACATCGAAATAACTTCTCCTATGTCTAGCTTCCCAATAAAATCGAATGGGCCCCCATCACCTCCAAAATTGGCCCCAAAATGTAGAAATTAATACTGCTCCAAAATAATTTAGGAAGGGACATGACAATCCTCCCCTCCCAAATGTTGCTTGTCCCCAAGCAACTTCAATGTTGGATGCTCAAGTATGTGCTTGCCCTCCCAAGTAGCATTCTCAACCGACAAGCTCCACCAATGTACCAAAAATCGCTTGTCCTCAAGCAATGCCTGAAGGAGCATCCTCTCTAAATGTTGCTCCCCACTGTCACTGCAACATGTGCCAGGGTCCCTGGTGTGCCACTAAATCGTCCCTAACCTCAGCACTGTCCTGATATGAAAGAATCCTTCAATACCAGGATCCCATGCCATCCATTCCAACATGAAGCTCCCCTCGCTCCACTCACTATCCTGCCCAGTGCAAGTACCAGAAGTCCCTTGCTCCATCAGTGACTCGCTAAAGCCGAATGGAAGATATGTATGATCTCCCCCTACAGTAGCCGACGCATCCCTAAAGGTTATTGAGCTGTGAAGAGTTGTGATTCCCCAATTCCCTGCTAGTCCCAGAGTGGTGCCACCATGCTGACGTTGCACTACTCTATGTCATACTCCCCATCGTGCACAGACAATATCCTCCTCTCTTGGAACCCAATGGTGGAGTATTGAAAGAGGCGAGACACATCCTGCCTAGGCATCTCCATGGCGCCAAGGCCTACCCATCCAAATCTAACTCCAAACTTGTGCAGCAACAGAAAATGTCTGCCTCCCCATATGATGAAACCCTCTGTGAAACCCCATGCATCATCCCAAGAGCGAACTATATCACTCCATGCCACGACTCCGCTTATCACAAGTGATCTATCAATCAACTGAATCCCTGCATCCCATAGCCAGACCTACTGCGGCATAACCCTGACAACCAATGGAATCCCTCTGGCCCTCATCTCTAGACCCTGCATGCCACCCATATATACGCTCCATACATCATGAACTAATCTGAGGCATGCTAAACTGTCTTGTGCCTGCCACCGTGTAGTACTGATGACCACTAGAAACCACGTGTGCCAAATAGCTACCCCCTGAATGCAACCAATAGATGTGTATCTGGTACGTGCAATTGACTCAGTGTATGCGGATCCATCCTGCTCCTGCCAACCATTGCCACTAGTTCGGCTACCCGCCCCTTGGAGAAGGTGACTATACGATGTCGGGAACCCGGATACATACAGGGCAACTATATCAGTTGTACACGGTATCCTTTGCTCATGCATGGTCCAAACATGCCCTATGGAAAGAGTGACACATGTCTCCCCTGTGACCAGCTGCCCAGGCATAGGATCAGTGATGAGTGATATGCCATCCCCGTCGGTGATCACCTCATCCCTCAACTTGTGGCTGTCAACTCACGCATCGACTCGATGCCCTCGCTGAGAAGTCTCCCCTCTATCGCACCAAGTGTCATCCAAATATCTTGGGTGAGCTCCTCGTCCCCTGCTGCTCGTGCCTAGAGTGTCAAAGGACAACAACTAGGTCGTTCGTTTCTATAAGTGATATAGAAGAGGGCCAGGCGCGTGTGTCCCCGCGAATACCATCAAGTATCGCTCATTTGTGTCCCCATCGATCCAGGGTGAACTACACCCAAAGGTATGCCTGGTATCTCCGTCCATGGGTGTCCCTATAAGCAACACTCTAAGACCTCGCTGTGCAGCACCATACGCCTCTGCATACCACCGATCATCTCAATACTCCTGGACATGCCACTATACACCGCGACCTACCCCTGTACACTGTTGGATACCCTCAGCTACAATTATTCCATCCCGTACCGTCCTGATTCCTGCATGTAATCAATGCGATGAGGCACTCCCACTCCACAACGCAGTCCAACACAGTACAGCACACCACCATGCATCTCCATGCCCACTGGTAGACCATCGCTCAATGCTAGATGCTCCCACACATCCCTGGATGTGATGACATAGAGCTATGTCTCTACGTGTCAAGCCACACCCGATCAGTATCATCACCTCCACCATCGCATCATTATCCTCCTCGATGAATGGATCTTCCCTCCAAAACCCCCCTAAGGGAACCGAGAAGTGACTGTCCCTATGTGTCAGTAGTGATGCCACCACTACTCTGCTCCTCTACGTCCTTTGTGCCCCACACAAAAATGAAGAGCCCCTGGCTCCACACAAGGCATCGTCTAGTGGCCTGCCAATGCCACCTCCTCCGACAAACTCCTGCCAGACCCCATGTACAAATGCCATACCAAGAAAACCAAAAGAGTTTGTCCATAAACTAGTCAGCCACTGGTGCTAACCGAGACTCCCCTAATGAATGTACACACTCAACTTCTAGGTCAATTGCACCATCTCGATTGTATTCAACTAGCATCCCTGGGAATGATAGATAGTCCCTCCCGGAAACTAATGTCAGTCTGCGTTGCCGACATCCCCAGTGCTTGGAAGCTCTTGTTGAGCTACACCCTAGTCCACCACCATCTCCATAGCCCACTCCACAAGGTACCAACTCAAAATATATCGCCATCCAAAACCGAGAGGGATCGAATGCACGAACTCCCGCACATAGAACAACCCCAGCATGCGGGTGTTGCACCCTGTGCAACTCAGGTCGTCTCATCTCGCTACCCTGGTCAACACATGAAATCCGACTAGGTCACTCTATCTCCCTCTGTCCAATGGGTAAAGGTAACCTCACAGTGTTGCCAACCCCATCTATGTACGCTCGAAGAGGGTTTCTCTCACGCCCCAACGTGCACTCTAGCTGCACAAGTAGGGAATCCAATCGCTCCCCAACGTGAGTCAATTTTGCTATGGACTCGGCACAAACCGCTCTCATGCCCTCCAGCTCCTCGTTCTGCTGCAAAATAGCCTCTCGCACTAATGCGGCCTTTCTTTTTAATGCTAGAAGTTCGACCTGAAACTAATGGAACTGTCATGGGCATCTATCACCTGAAAACTCAGTCACAGTTCCAAATACCTCAGCAACTGTTGGCATCTCGCCCATAGGTGGCACCTCCTCAACAAACGGCTCTATGTGTGTAGGCTCTATCCTTTCCACCAAGGTGTCAATTGGGGCTATCAAAGAGGTCTCTAATAAAGGTGACTCATGCACCACGCCAGGTATATTGATGTGCTCCTCACCATCCTGTGGGCTCTCAGCATCATGCTCAACCTCCTCCTCAAGCTCCCGATATCTAAAGCCATGTCTCCACCAGCAAAAGCGCCCCCTGGTCTCACCCTCTAAACGTCTTTGTCCTGCCTACTCCTTCCCAAGAGATCTAGTGCCCTGATCTGGTCGATTTCCCCCACCTGATGTAGATGGCTACACCCCCACGACATGCTCACCTCTAACGTCTTTGTTGTGAGGGTGAGGATGGGTTTGTTCTATCACCCTCCTCAACTGGGCCAACCTATCATCGTCCCAATGAATTCTACCCCAGAATTTCTGCATACTGGATTTCCCTTCAGCCATGGGTTTGTCTCCGGTTTCCCTCGTCACTGTGCACTCATACCTAAAGGTTCCATGATCTTCTGGCTAGTTTCCCAGAGTTGGGCCAAGATCATGCTCTGATACCACTGTAATGTTCCAAACTAGAGAAAATAGTGTTATGCAAAGCGAACAATAAAATAACACCATAAAATTAAATCAGACCATCAGACCACAAAATTGGCAACCAAACTACGTTGTCTACTCATTTTATTAAATGGGAAGAGGTGTACAACAAGGTGTTGGAATGTGTACACTTGGGCTTGCTCTAGGCAAGCTAGCAAAAAAGCCCAAAATGAACAATGGACCACCCGCCTCAAATTTGTTGGCAATTTGGCCCAAGAGTTGCGTTGTTACTGCCTAGAAAGGTGTTGTTTCCTGAAATGATCTGCTGTTAGAGCCTTCCCTGTTGCTCAAAAAATTTTGGGAAATTAATCTCGGCCTCTACACAAGAAACCCAAAATAACCCACGAAGGAATTGGCCGAATGTTGACCTCGAAATTTTGGACCAAATTCCTCTTAGCTCCTCTAGTTGTTGGCTGAGTTGGGACCCTTGTTTGACCCTCAAATCTGCCCAAAAAATTCTATAAAATTAGGAGTGTGATCCTTGCCCAAAACCTAGAAAAACTCAGAAAGGGTTTCCCTTGGTTCCAACCTTCAAAATTGACCCTTCATAGCTTGGCCCTCCTCCAATTTCGAATTTTGTTGCTGTCACTGATCCTATCAATCTCTGCTCTCCCAACTCCAGCAATCCTCCTCAAATGGCCCTCCAAATGATCTCCCAACACCCCAACTCCAAACTCCCTCCGACGGTTGGGGATATAGGAGCATACTTTCATCATTTTCAAGAGTATATAAGGCAGCTACAGACAAGAGGGCCATCCTACACACAACTCTCATTTCATCACACGCTATGATTGCGCAAACCCCGCGTTGCTGTAAATCCCCCTGTTGTTGGCACTCGACTTATAGTTGTTGTAACTCGTCTCCCAAATATTGTTGCGAACTGAGATGAAGAAGAACTCCCTCCTAGGGCTGGCAATCGAGGTCCACAGAAGCAAAGGTTGATAAATCCGCTCGGAGACACTCGTGTGCTAAACAACACAATAACCCGACTAAGCAGCTCGATCAACTAAGAATAAGTTCAATATGTCAAAAGATAAGATATCCAAATGAGGAGAGTTGCCTTATATAGATTTCGTGGACCACTTTTCCCTCCATTTTCCCTCCATCGTGGATCCCTCACCTAACCATCGATTTCCCCTCCATGCAAATTGAACTAGGGAATGTGTATTCTCCTAGTATGGGTGGCCCCCACGTATACGTAACCACATCAAAATAACTTCTCCTAAGTTTAGCCTCCTAATAAAATCGAATGGGCCCCCATCACCTCCAAAATTGGCCTCAAAATGTAGAAATTAATACTGCTCCAAAATAATTTAGGAAGGGACATGACATCGTTCATGAGAATTCGTAGATGTTGGGTCCTCCTCGAACATCACATCCCTCTTAACAATTGTGTTCCTTCATGCCAGAATGAAGATCCTGTATGCCTTCAAAGTCTCACTATACCCTAAAAATAAGCCTTTCTCTCTTCAAGGTTGTAGTTTCATCCTCTTCTCCACAGAAACATGGATGCACACTGGACAACAAAAAATCCTCAAGTGTCCTATCTTTGGCTTCACCCCTATGAATGCTTCCTTGAGAATCTTGCCCCCCAATATCCTGTAAGGACTCATGTTCTACACATTTATTGTTGTGTTACATACCTTTGCCCAAAGGAACATAGGCAAATGTTGGTCATGTAAGTAGAACCGATGATGGACTGGTTTTGTCTCTCTGCAATTCCATTCTACAGAGGGTTGTATGAGATTGTCATATCCCTCTTGCTCCCTACCACCTTGCAGAAATCCTTGACGTTGTTGGAGTTGTACTCTCCCCCATTATCTTACCTTAAGACCTTGATCCTCCTCTATATCTAGTTCTCCACCTGGGCTTTGAACTCCTAGAACCAAGTGAAGGCCTCATCCTTGGTCTTCATGAACAAGATCTAGGTTTTCCTAGAATAGTCATCTATAAGTGTGACATACTATAGTGACCCTTGTACTAATTCCACAACATTGCTCCACACACATGAATGAACAAGATCCAATATTCCCTTGGATCTGCTCTCGCTGTTTGGAAAAGCAACCTTGGCATTCTTGCCAAGTGCACATCCTCTGCACACACCCTATTGTTCAATATTGAACTCTTAGAGACCAATGACAATCTCCCTCAAAATAGACAACACCCTGTAGTGCAAGTATCCCATCCTCCTATGCCATAGGTCACATAGGTCATCACTGTTATGTACCAAGGCCTGTACTGGTTTCTCCTATAACTTGTAAAGATTGTCCTCTCTAATCCCAATGACCCTTGTTGTGTCAGAACTAGCTCCCTCTAGACATATGAGTACCTATCCCTTTTGAAACATCACAGTAAATCCTATGTCCTCCATGACTGAGACTGTGAGCAAATTCTCTCTCAACCTTGGCACCTATAGCACCTACTTATCCTCTAGTGACCCTAGAGACTCGAGTTGGAACATGATGGTTCCAACACCCCTCCTACATACTTGGCATGATTGCCAAGCTCCAAATATAGATAGGAGTCTTTCTTTGTCAAATTGTTGAAGAGCTCTCGTGTTGTTGTCATGTGGTGTGATGCACTACTATCCAAGTATCAAGCAATCATGGTGATGGTGTTGCACCAAACCCAAGAGACCAACTAGAAGTCCTCCAACTTTGTTGCAAACTCATCAAGTTGTATCTATGTTAATGTTGTTATCTGTAGCGGCTTCGCCCTCCCCTTCTTCTGCAAACTATTCGAAAATGTAAAGTGACAACTATTAGATCTTATTTTCTTTACCCTTGATACTTGCTTGTAAATCTTAGTTATCTTCTTTATGTTCTTTTAGTTAGGTATTTTCATCAAACAATATCAAGAAACAACAACAACAAAAGAGGACACAGATGTTGGCTCTCAGTCAGGGCAAAACCCCTCCAAGGGGAAAACCAAGAAACTCTTCTCTTCTTATAATTTGCTTCAAATGAGATACAAAGACCCAATTCCTAGACCAAGTCCTTCTCCCAGTACCAAGTTAGCCCTTCTGCAAGTCCTTCCTTGAATTTGCACCAAACTGCAACACACTACAACTTCGACCTGCCAGCTACAAGATTGCTACTCGATCTGCAACTTTGACCCTACAATTTTGGTCTTGTATCTCATGAAGAAACCCTAGATCGGCCTCCTCCTAGGAACTTCCAAGAGCACGACAGCTCCTCCTAAGGTTAGTGAGGTCTAGATAGAGTTTCCTTCCTCCCAGCTACAAGACGTTGCACTTCGTCCTACTACAATTCAGTCCTACAACTTTGGCCTCTTTCTACAACCCAGAAACACTATAATTTCGCACGTGTGAGAGATAGAGCCCAAAAACCAAGAAATTTCGTCCTTCTTCCTTCTCCTTGACTTTCACTCTCCTTACAACTACCCAGCTATAGATCGAACTCTTTTCTTGTAGATCGAACTTGTGAGCAAGTGTGTCTTCAAATGAAGTCGAACTGCTCTTTATATAAACTTCTCAAGGGGTTGAATTCCCTCCTTTACAACAACTTGATGTTCCCAGGGCCGACTTGTACTCTTGGAGATTTTAGGACTTTCTAGACTCAGCTATAATTCTTTTTATAATTACAAATTGCCTGGAAAGGTCTTATAAACATGATGTTGACTCCTTCGACTCATGAAAATAATCCTAAGACCTAACAAATACTAGAAGCAGAAAGAACATGCTTTTACCTAGAAGACCATCAATAATGAGCAAGAAACCCATGCTTCAAATAATAACAACTTTTTTTCTTCTTTTCTTTTTTATTACATACATATTGAAATGAATACAAAAATTATGAAGACCAAAACTAGTTACATTTCTCAACACTCCCTCTTCACTAGGGAGGTATTCATAATTGTGCAACTAGTACAACATCATATCTCAAAATGAAGAGCTCTCAAGAAGAATCGGATTGATAAGCCATACTGTAAGCATCATCATCATTACCAGCATTGTCCCTGAGGCCTAACTGGACAAGCTCTACTTTAATCAAGAGCATTATGCTGGGAGGCTTTACGTGTGATACCGCACTACCTCTACAAGGTACATACCCCATCCAGATGTCTACAAAGTATGTCCTTTTAGGACTATTCTTATCCTGGATCTCCAATCCTAAGTCCTCAAAGAATATCAGTCCTCTTCAACCACTCTTCTCTTGGATACATGTCACATCCTCAAAGAGTGTCGGTCCCTTTCCTTTCTTGGATGCTATATCCTCAAGGAAACCACAGATGCTTATCCAATCCACTGTCTTTCTTTCTTCATCACCTGAAGAAGAGAATGCACATGTGATGTCGAACATCACTCCTTCTCAAACCGAGAGGACATCCCTATTCTCTCTTAATCTTGAGAATAGAATCTTGCTCCTATACAAGGAGACTCTTTTACTCCCTCTGAAAATCAAAGGAGATTTCTGACTTCCTTTCTATTTGGGAAGTATCAGCCTCATAGCTTGTCTTCTTCGGAGTATCAGCTACCATCTCTTCATAACTTCCTGGCTCCCTCTTTCCTTCGCATCTCTTGCATCGAGCTTGCTTCTTTCTAAGGTATCATGGAGCCACCTTCTCTCTTCAATCTTGTGACAAGTTCCAGGCAAATCTTTTTGCTCATCGTTTTCTTCTTTGACATGAAGGCATTACATTGATACTACCCATACTTCGAGCTTGATCATAGCTTCTTCTCGAAACTGATCTTCTTTTGACCTCTAGGTTATCTTCTAGCACTACTACCTTTTAATCCCAAGATGTCCATATCTTGATTTCACAGTTGTCAGATCGAGCTTTTCTCAATATCCTTCATCCATACAGTTGAGCTTGCCTCAACTGCCATCATATATTCCTGCAACATTCTTCCAGGTAGCAAAAAAAATAATATGTTAACCAAATAACCAACAATAAAAATCAGACTTACCTCATCATGATGACCTTCTTGCTCCATCAACATCCTCATCGTCTATCTCCATATGAATCTTCCTTCTTGCATCAGAGTGCCCAAGGATCGAACTTGATTACCAAGTTACAACTTTTCTTCCGAAGACTATACTGGATGTTAATCATTATTATACATACATATTCCAGAGAAAGTCTCAAATTCTTTACACATCCTAAAGTAAGTCAAATTATTTTCAATCATCATATATCCATCTACCTAAGCACATTTTATGACCCACTTTCTTTTCATAAGATTCTACACATATGAATCTTATCCAAAGCTTTTATATCTAGCATGCATTCCTATGCTTTCATCCGATCATCTATCTATTCATATATCTCACAAAGACCCTGCATCCTGACCCATTGCATTCTTTCATCCCTTTACCAGTATTGATTCCACATTACATAGAATGTCTACTAACCTTGTCATAGCGTTTTTCCCAAGAACCTTCCATAATGATGGTTCTTCCAGGATCACGATGAAACATCTAAGCTAGATGACTACTTCTGATATAATTTTAGATAATATCTGGATGATCAATATGCAAAATGGTCTATCTATCCATCTATCTAGATGATCTCTACAAAGCAACCATGTAAATTACGGACATGCTACTATTATATGCTTCTTTTTATGATGCCATGCAAAACATGCTATCCTAAAACAAAGATTAGTCTTCATAAAGAACTTGACAGTCAGTGAACCTTCTTTAGTAGTAAAGATCCTTCACTTCTTCCTTCTTTGCCTTCTTCTCAGGTTCTCCCACTGCCTTGGCTACATGAGCCTCACTCCTTTCCTTTCTCTTGTTGTTCTGCTTGTTTCGACAATCCATCTTAAAGTGTCCAAATTCATTGCATCCAAAACATTGCACTTTGGACATGTCTTTCTTCTTCGACTTGCCAAACATTCCCTTCTTTAGCTTCTTGACTTGGGCTAGAAAGGCTTGAGATTGCTCATATAATCCAATATCATCATTGATCCTTGATCCTTGATTCTTCCAATATGCACTGAACCCACAACTCTTCAAAGGGAGTTCAATCCTTCTTGGAGTAGATGTTTGTTGCAACGCTGCTCCATTCTGGTGGCAATGCATTCAATACCCAAACAGATACTTTTGAATCAATAAAAGGTTTCCCAAGTCCCTACAGGTGGTCTCTTAGTTGAAAGACTCATGAGGAAGGATGCCACATTCTCATCCTTTGATTTCTTCATTTTGTACAACTTGTTTCTCAATGACATCTCTTGACCTATTGTACTTACCGAATATAAATTCACTAGCTTGCCATACATGGCCTTAGAATTCTTTAGATTTGCAACAAATGGAAGAAGAGAACCCTTAATAGATTCAATTATGATCCTTCGAGCTCTTACTTCCCCTTTCTTGTACTTTGCTAGTTCTTGTGTCTTATCTTTCTCAGGTTTAGTAACTTCTCCAATAACATATCCCATTACTTCTTGTTATGTGACTATCAAGACAATTCTTTTCTTCCATGCTAAATAGTTTGAAGCCCTAATGAGCTTATTGTTCTCCTTGCAAAAAGAATCCATATCTTGATGTCTTTAAAACCTTTGGAGATTTTTTGATGATGTCCTTGAAAGATGTTCCCTAGGATTCCTCCACCAACAGCTTCCAAGATTGATGCCTTGCAAATAGACTTCCTTTTTGTGAGATCAACACCTCCTTGTGAGATTGATGTAGTCTTGATCTTCTTCAATGTAGAAACCCTAGATTAGAATAGTCTTCTACCAACGAGCCTTTAACTAGATCCCCTCAAGAAAAAAATTTCCTTGTAGTCTTCTTCTTTTAGGCTTTGAGAGCTTCCTATCTTTTGATCAGCAATTCTTTCTAGTCTCCTTCCCGCTGCCTTCCTTGTTCACGTTAGCTTTGAAACTATGTTAGAAAATGTAAAGTGACAACTAATAGATATTATTTTCTTTACCCTTGATACTTGCTTAGTTAGATCTTTTCATCAATCAATATCAAGAAACAACAACAACAAAAGAGGACACAGATGTAGGTTCTCAGCCAGGGTAAAACCCCTCCAAGGGGAAAACCCAGAAACTCTTCTCTTCTTAGAATCTGCTTCAAATGAGATACAAAGACCCAATTCCTAGACCAAGTCCTTCTCCCAGTACTAGGTCAGCCCTTCTACAAGTCATTCCTTGAATCTACACCAAACTGCTACACACTACAACTTCGACCTGCCAGCTACAAGACCGCTACTCGATCTGCAACTTTGACCCTGCAATTTCAGTCTTGCAACTCATGAAAACACCCTAGATTAGCCTCCTCTTAGGACCTTCCAAGAGCAAGACAGCTCTTCCTAAGGTCAGTGAGGTCTAGAAAGATTTTCCTTCCTCCCAACTACAAGATGTTGCACTTCATCCTACTGTAACTCAGTCCTGCAACTTCGACCTCTTTTTGCAACCCAGAGACCCTAGAATTTCGCACGTGTGAGAGAGATAGAGCCCAAAAACCAAGAATATTCATCCTTCCTCCTTCACCTTGACTTTTGCTCTACTTCTTGCAGCTACCCAACTATAGATCAAACTCTTTTCTTGTAGATGAAACTTGTGAGTGAGTGTGACATCAAATGAAGTCGAACTACTCTTTATATAGCCTTCACAAGGGGTCGAATTTCCTCCTTTAGGCTGACTTGATGTTCCCAGGGCCGACTTGTACTCTTGGAGATTCTAGGACTTTCTAGACTCAAAAATAATTCTTTTTACAATTACAAATTGTCGGGAAGGGTCTTATAAACATGATGTTGGCTCCTTTGACTCGTGACAATAAATCCTAAGACCTAACAAACCCTAGAAGCACGAAGAACATGCTTTTACCTAAAAGACCATCAATAATAAGCATGAAACCCATGCTTTACTAATACTAACTTTTCTTTATTTTCTTGTTTGTTATGTAGGATACATATTGAAATGAGTACAACAATTATGAAGACCAAAACTAGTTACATTTCTCAACACAGACATTGTGATGCGTAGTGCCCATTCCTGTGGAAAATAAAGCACTTGATTTAACTAGAGTCCTTCTTCTTGCCCAGCTACGAGGTTGACCCCTCACTCTTACACTTCTTGTCATAACCCTTCCCTTTGTCATTATTAGCATGATTGACCAAGATCATGTTCTCTACACCTCCTTGCTGTTGAAATTTGGTATCAGAGGACAGGTGGTTCCCTAAGGCTTTGATCTTTGGCCTTGGGAAAAGTGTCCAAAAGAATTTAATTTTTCTCTTAAAGTGACTTTATAATTTTTATAAAGTCAAATCTAATTTAAAAGTGATAAAGTTACTAAAGTCTAATTTTAAAGTGACTTTAATAAAGTCAATGTAAAATTAGAAAGGAAAAGTGACTTTGGAAATAAATGGCTAAGTGGGTCTTTATTAAAGTGGGGTGATTAAAAAATAGAAAGTGAGATTTAAATGAGCATTTAATCTCAGCCCTAAATCTCAACTATTTCAGCCATTGGATTTAGGGATCACCCAAAAGTCACTTAGGATTAGATTAAAGGAGGAAAATGAGGCAAAAGGTCATCAATTCTTTCATGAGCAGATTGAGAGAAGGAGAGCAAGGGAGATTTCTGGACAGTGAGGAGAAGGAGGCAGCAAGTCTGTACAGCGGAGTTTCAGCAAGGCGGAGTTTTAGCAAGGCTGAGTTTCAGCAAGTCTGTACAGTGGAGTTTCAGCAAGGCGGAGTTTCAGCAAGGCTGAGTTTCAGCAAGTCTGTACAGTGGAGTTTCAGCAAGGCGGAGTTTCAGCAAGGCTGAGTTTCAGCAAGTCTGTACAGTGGAGTTTCAGCAAGGCGGAGTTTCAGCAAGGCTGAGTTTCAGCAAGTCTGTACAGTGGAGTTTCAGCAAGGCTGAGTTTCAGAAAGTCTGTACAGTGGAGTTTCAGCAGGGCAGAGTTTCAGCAAGGCTGAGTTTCAGCAAGTATGTACAGCAGAGTTTCAGCAAAGGGAGTTTCAGCAAGTCTGTACAGCAGAGTTTCAGCAAGGCGGAGTTTCAGCAAGTCCGTACAGCGGAGTTTCAGCAAGGCGGAGTTTCAGCAAGGCTGAGTTTCAGCAAGGAGGACGAGATAAGTTGTAAAAGTTTGCTTGCTGATTTTTACTGAATATTTCTCTTACTGTAAAAAGCATTTTCCAGAAATAAAAGAAGCTTTCGAACTAGTTTTCCCCAAGAGCTGTAGGAGATTTTTCCAGGATCACCTTAACCAAAAATCATTGTGTTTAAATGTGTTGAATGGCTGTTTATATGTGCTAATTTTTATATTTCTGCATTTTCCAGCATTCTGTAAAATTTCCAGAATTTGTGTTTTCAACAAAATTTATTTTCCAGTTGTTGAATGTATGGATATGGGAAAGGGCATTTAACTATTTTGAAGAAATAAGATGGAACTGAAAACCGTGGTGGGAAATGAGAAATTTTTACATGGTATCAGAGCTTGAGTGCTCAAGTGTAGTTTGGGACAGCAAGGAGGAAAATTACAGTCTGCTGATTTTTCACTCTGAAAATTCCAACAAGCTGATTTTTCACAAACAACAGTTTTTATCTTTACTACAGCAGTGCTATTTTTCAGTTTTAGGACAGCAGGATGTCATTGGGATTGAGGGTGGAGGATAGGTTGGCTGGGCATACAAATTACAGCGTTTGGAATGAGAGAATGCAGAGTATCTTTGAGGAGGCAGAAGTCTGGGACATCATGGTGCATACCACGTAGAACCCTGTTGTTGTGCCTACTGATGCTACTCAGTTGGCTGCTTATAATAGAAAGAACAACAAGGGTAAGAGATTGATTCTAGACGGAGTCAAAGACCATTGCATTCCTCATGTGAGAGGAAAGAGAAATGCCCATGAGATGTGGACAGCATTGTCCAATCTCTACCAGAGTACCAATGAGAACCAGAAAATGGTCCTGAAGGAGAAGTTGAAGACCATTAAGATGGGTAATAATGACGCAGCTGGATATCTCACAAAGATTACTAATGTGAGAGATGAGTTGGCAGCAGTTGGAGAGGTCATTCCACCCACTGAGTTGGTGCAGATTGTAGTGAATGGCCTCCTCCGTTCATGGATGAACTTTGCTGATGGGGTTTGTGCATGTGAGACCCTTCCCACATGGGAGAGGTTTTGGGATGATTGCATTCAGACAGAGATCAGAAAAGGTCAGCCTGGGGCAGCCAAGCCAGTTGAGCAGGATGAGGATGTAGCACTGTCAGCAGGAGGCAAGAAAGGCAAAGGGAAGAAACAGGCTTCCACAAGCAATGGTGGGGGCAAAGGCAAAGGTAAAGGTAAACAAGGTAATACACAGAATGACTATTCCAAGGTGAAGTGTTGGAATTGTCAAAAGATGGGACATTATGCAGTTGTGTGTTCGGAGAAGAAGAAGAAGAAGGGGAAGAACCAGAGCGTGGCAGCTTCAACAGAGGTTGAGGACTTTGCAGTTCGTTTTGACCGGGAGTTTGGGTTCATTGCGTATGACTCCTCTAGTGCAGGATCACCTGCCACACAGGTTCAGAGGGAGCATGTTTTCCCTCGATTAGCGGAGCATCTTCAGGTATCTGGTATGTGGACAGTGGGGCTTCACGTCACATGACAGGAGTTCATGAGTACTTCTCTGAGCTTTCAGAGAGTGGCACTGATATAGAGGTAGTACTCAGTGATAATAGAGTTGTTAGAGCAGTCGGGGTGGGGACACTGACATTTCAGAGGGAATCCAAACCTCCCTTGAAGGTGACAGATGTTCTTTATGTGCTAGGGATGAGGAAGAACCTCATATCCATCTCAGCTTTGGAGGACAGAGGGTATGAGGTACTGTTCAGGGGAGGACAGGTGTTGATGTATCCCAGGGGCACTCCAACTGATTCAGCTAGAGTGATAGGTGTACGCCATGCAAAGGTATACAAGTTTGCATTCCAGTCCCTTGTGGCATTGAGCAGTAGTACCGACAGTAGAGCTAGCAGTTCTGAGCTATGTGAGATTTGGCACCGCAGGATGGGACATATGTATCATGGAGTCTTGAGGACCTTGCGGGAGATCACTACAGGTGTGCCAGATTTCAGTACTGATCACTTTGATACTTGCAGAGGATGTGCGATGGGCAAGTTTGCCAAATCCCCTTTTCCCAACAGTGACAACAGAGCGATTGGGATACTTGATTTGATTCATTTTGATGTGAGTGGTCGGATGTCTCATGTTTCCTTGAGTGGATATGAGTACTATGTTTTATTCATTGATGATCACTCCAGGAGGACCTGGATTTATTTATTGAAGACCAAGAGTGAGGTCTTCAAGCAATTTCAGGAGTTTAGAGCTCTTGTGGAGACACAGACAGGTCAGAAGATCAAGTCCCTGAGGTCGGACAATGGGGGAGAGTACACCCTTGGAGAGTTTGTTGATTATTGTGCAGAGGCAGGCATTAAGAGGGAGTTCACTGTTCCTTTCAACCCCCAACAGAACGAGGTTGCGGAGAGGAAGAACAGATCCATTGTAGGGGCTGCCAAAGCCATGTTACATGATCAGGGGTTGCCATTGTTCTTGTGGGCAGAGGCCTGCAACACAACTGATTTACTTGCAGAACAGGAGTCCGCATCGTGCCTTGGGGCACATGACTCTGGAGGAGGCTTTCTCTGGGAAGAAGCTTGATATTGGTCATCTTCGTATCTTTGGATGCATTACATACTCCTACATACCCAAGGAGAAGAGGAACAAACTAAAGCCCACCGCAGAGAAGGGTATCTTTGTGGGCTACAGTGAGACCTCAAAGGCCTTTCGGATTTACATTCCTGCACAGAGGAGAGTTGTTGTTAGGCGGGATGTGAAGTTCGAGGAGGATGTGGCCTTTAGGAGGTCACGAGAGTTAGAGTATTTGGATCAGCCAGACCCTCAGCAGCAGTTGAGTCAGTCGCAGGGATCCAGTGGGCAGGGATCAGGAGGATTCGGAGGTACATCTATGAGGATGTCAGGTCTGTCAATGAGCAGTGGCTCGCCGAGCCAGAGGGGTGGTGCTCCGAGTAGTTCACAGAGCAGTTCACTAGGGAGTCGACTGATGGACAGTTCACACGGTACCTCAGCTTCTACAGGTTTAGATGCAGGCAGGAGGACAGTAGACAGGCAGTCAGGAGTTCAGGGTACTGATGGTGATGAGGAGGAGTTTCATTCTCCCATGGGAAAAGCATGCTCAGGGAAGAGGAAGCCCAAGTGGCTTCAGGACACCTTGAGAGATGCCACATCTGTTGCTGGGCTGAAGAGGCCGGTCAGAGAGAGTAGACCACCTGAGAGATTTTGTAGCTATATGGCGATGGTTACCAGCATCCTTGACTTTGAGCCTTCTAGCTATGAGGAGACAGCTAGCCAGCAGGTCTAGAGAGAGGCCATGCAGGAGGAGTATTCTTCTATCATGAAGAATGATGTTTGGTAGGTGGTGTCAAGGCCTGAGGGCAAGTCCGTGGTTACTTCCAAATGGCTTTACAAGGTAAAGCATGCTGCAGATGGCAGCATTGAGAAATTCAAAGCGAGGTTTGTGGCTAGAGGGTTCTCCCAGGTGGAGGGAGTTGATTAT
>APFE030000812.1:0-39841 GCA_000404065.3 Pinus taeda
GCAGAGGCAGTTTGCTAGGTGGAAACCCAGAGAATCTTCTAGAAATTGCTCATTTGACACTTGCCTCTCTGAAATTGCCCAGGGATGAGTAAGTGATCATGAAATCTCAAAGTGGAACCAAGAAATATCAGAGAAATGACACTAATCAAAATCCCAGTAGCTGACTCACTCCCCTGCAAATATCTATATATGGATCCCTCATTCTAGAGATCCATAGGCTAGAATTTTGTATTTTGTAAGGAAGTGTTGTTGGTTTCTCTATAAAACATTGTATTGTTGGGTGATCTAGTCTTTTCATGAGGTGAAGAGGGATTTCATGCTGGGAGGATGGTGCTGGATCAGACATTGGGTTGTAATCCTCTCTTCTACTACTTCTATCAATAAAGTTATTTGATTTTTCCTCCATATACTTGTATATCTCTAAATCTTGTATCTGTTTATGCATGTGTATTGATAATGTACATCTGATCCTATATTTTTTATGGTTATAGATCTCTATGCTTTGATGGTATTTCACGGCTTTGACTCTACAGGGGTTCTTTGAAGCGGGACAAGTGAGAAAGGAATGGCAAAAGCTCTATCAAGGGAGAGAGGAAACAAGCAAGGAGCCAAGCAAAAGACTGAGGTTAGTACTCTCTGCTTCTCTCTCATCTATCTCTCATAAAGGAAAACACAAGTTGCTTTGGTTTGTTTGTTTCTAAGATAGCTACCTGTCTTAGTCAGACTAGCAGTTCTGAATGGACACTAGTTTTCCCATAAACATACCTCGTTAGAAATATCTATAGAAAGAATAAAACTTTTGACTGCAAACTTGTAGCCCCTGTCATAGGCTATTGGTATTCCCACTTTCCAAAAAAGTGTCATTTAGGGCCTCAAAATAACTCTAGAAGTCCAGGACTAAAGAAGACCATCTTAGGAAAAACAAATGAACCTAATGAAGACCTACCTATGGTTTAAGCCACATCAGGTGCTGTCAAATCCAAGGGCAAAGTAAAGGAAATCAAGGAAGAGGTTAAGAAGGCGAAGATACCGACAATAGGGTTACAAGATCCTCATCTAAAAAGTTACAAATCCAAGAAGGGAAGAAAATATAAGAGGAGAAGGAGGATCAAGGGAAGTTCACCTTCATGAGAATCAATAAGTAATTAAAAGAGGCTCGAGATGAAATTTCTAAGATCAAGCAGCAAGATGGAGAGGCCAGGTAAAGATGGAGTGATCTTATGGACATCTATCACCCAGCCATGGATGATTCCAAATACATGTTGAGCAGATCCCTTCCTCTACATAAGCAATTAAAGAACATCTATAGACAAAATTGGACATTGAAGAAAAAAAATAGATAAATGAAGGAATATGTTCAACATGCACAACAAAGACTTCAGGAGGAGGATAGAGGAAAGCTAGATTTGTTGCTTCAGGTAGTAGAAGTAAATAAATCAAGTGAAAAGACTAGTTGACAGTTGCTACCCATAGATGTTGCGCACAAGGTGGGAAACAATATTATAGTTTCTTGAAAAGGGGAATTTTTCAAAAATTTTGATAATGAAGTTCACCCAATGTGGGTTACATCTCTAGGCCCTGGTGTCAAGAGTGAGGAGGTCACTTCATTAATACTACAAATGTTTATGATGTACATGGTATGTTCTTTGCCATTACAAGGATGAATACCCTCAACCAGAGTGGCATTTCTCTCCACAAAACGTTCTTAGGAACTCTCACTCATATGGGAAAATTCCCTCAACAAGAGTGGCATGTCTCTCCATGAGACGTTCTCCCTACAG
Source organism: Pinus taeda (assembly GCA_000404065.3). NCBI lineage: Eukaryota > Viridiplantae > Streptophyta > Pinopsida > Pinales > Pinaceae > Pinus > Pinus taeda. Next base: position 1,782 of record APFE030000812.1, read on the forward strand.
TAACTCTCACTCCAATGGGAATTCCTTCAGCATGACAAGCTAATAAAATCTCACATGATGTGGCATACAAGTATCCCTCAACATAATAGTAATCATGAATCTCAAAAACATAAACATCATCTCAGCAAGTTAGACGAAAAGCATGACATAACTACATCATTTACCTCCACTCTCAGGGATGGCTGAAAAATGCAAAGCTCAGCTGCTGAAACAAACATCACCATTGAATTCCTAGTGTAAAATCGTGTCAAAAAACTATAAACTTTGCCCCTTCCTGACACCGTCAAATTCTAGACCCTTGGGCATCTTGAAGATTCCCGTAAAGGTTCCTTCCCGAAGATGGTTGAAAAAGCCACAGTTAGGATGAAAATTCTAAGCACACCACTGTGCTCCCTGCAAAATTCTGTGAAAAATTACTATAAAGTTGGTATCATTCCAACACTGGCAAAAATCAGCCTCCAAGGGAATCTTTTACGTTCCACAAGATTCCTCAAAGATTATGTATTGTTGGGCACCTGCATTTCTGCTACTTAGATGGGGAAACAGACTACACAGTTGGACTACTGGTGAGAAAATGTGCAAAAATGACTACCCACTTGTCAAAATCAAACACTGGCATCTCTGGTCTTCAAGGAAATCTTTTCAGCATCTTAATATTCTCCTAGTTCAATCTCCCACACCCTCTGCAAATCATTCTTCCACCCTAGTTCGAGGTTTCGTCTTCCCGATTCCAGCCTCTGCCTAGCAACTACGAAATGGCAAGTTCATATAGTAGACGAGTGATGAAATTTACAAATTCGTCATCCTTAGCATGTTGGTAAAGGCATAGCATTGGAGGTGGGGAGGTTGGGGGTTCCAACCCCGCCAACCCCCACCCATGGAATATTGTTTTAATGGAATTCCAAATTGATATTCGTTAGAAATATATATAGAAAGAATAAAACTTTCAACTGCAAACTTTTAGCCCCTGTAATAGGCTATTGGTATTCCCACTTTCCAAAAAAATGTCATTTAAGGCCTCAAAATAACTCAAGTAGTCCAGGACTAAAAGACTGACAAAAATAGTAAATTGTGCTACAATTAAGGAAACTGAAAGAAAAAGTGTTGAGTGCCCAAGTGGAATAGGCAGGTGGCCACCAATATAAACCTCAATCATTGGTTTACCTAACCTAATAGTTGATTGATCTCACTCACAATGGCTACAAGAGATGCGAGTTAATGGCTTGATCAATGATCAACAATTTAATCATCACATTATTGTAAGAACTACTACCATGTTGATTGAGTAAAATCATGGTAAAGGGAATAAGAGTATTTCATATTTTGTGCCTCAGTCGGTTTGGAGGCCTACAATCAGTTGGTTCTTGTAGAATTTTAGAGGTTAGTGCCCCAATCAAGTTGGTGCTTACAGATTTTAGAGGTCGGTGCCTCAATCAGGTTGATGCCTACATGAAATTGGAATATGCTCTTGCTTCTACAACATGTTTGCATGTTTACTCTCTATACATTCTCTACACTGTTGTTTCTCTGCTTCTATGCACACAACTCCCAAAACTGCCTCAAAATTCCATCGTTTTTCCATTTCAAAATTGGCCCCCAACACTCACTTGTGGCTCATCTTGAGCCACTCATCCAAACTTCAATGAATGCATTTTCTCCTTAGTCATATCTTTCAATACTTTGAGGGAATTACATAAATTTTGAATCCTTTACTACATCTAAGTAGATTGTGCAATGATTATGGCATATACCCTAAGTGTCATGGTAGAGGTAAGTCATTGCTTCATGTTGTCCACAACAACATTATTTTCTTGTTGTACTATTCCAACTTTGTTTGTAAACTGTAATGCTTACTCCTGCAAGTCTTCCACTTTATGTGTTAATTCATGCTTGGTGTCCCTCATTATCTCCTTGTCCAACAACAACTTCTTAGCAATAATAGTAAAAATTATTTCTACTGGGTCTTCTACAACCTAAACTTTCTTAGCGATATCCTTTAACCCCTGTTTATGCAAGATATTGGTCCATAAATTCACTCCCTCTTCATACAAAATTCAACATTACTATTATAATGTAACACGCCATCCTCCCAATTCCACCCAAGCAGCTAACTAATAGGGAAAAAATGTGATGAGAGAGGTTACTATAAGGGATTCAATATCATTGGTGACCTTAATAAGGCAAGGCTAGGCTAAAAGCCACTGTCATAACCCGACAAAACCATGCCACCGATAGCAAGAGAACCATGCACCAACATGAAAATCCATGCATGTCCAAACCAGCTAGCAAATCACATATGCAAAAGATTACCTGCAAATATTCATGCTGAAGCTGCTTGATCATGCTCTTCTTCCTTGATCCTTTCTTTCCTTCGTTTCCCTTTGCTTGCTTTTCCTTCCTTGATCCTTGCTTTCCTTCCTTTCCCTTTTCTTTCTTTTCCTTCCTTGATCCAAAGCTAGAGTGTTCCAAGAAAAATCTAAGTGACCAAGAGTGAGAGAGAGAGAGAATAATGAGAGAGCTCCAAACTTGAACTGACAAAAGGTTACATTGACCAAGCGTGAGTCAAGAGCTCTCTAACTGATCCTCATAAGCCTTTTTATGAATGAGGACTCTAATTTCTTCATTTTCCATTATTTTCCTTCAATTTCCTCCTCACATGCAAACTATGACCTTTCACCTTACTTTTCTCCTAATTTCCTCTATTTTCATATAAATGTGCCAAAAATGCATTTTTTCCTTTTAATGCCTTTGCCAAATTTCCTTAGCCAAAACACACATCTAGTGATACCCACTAGGATATATTTTCCCAACATTAAACTTGGAATATGTGTCCCTTACACATGGTCTTATTTTTTCCTTTATTTACATTATTCAATAGAATTTTCAGCAGGGTTGTTGCATATAATTGTTGTATCTGAGAAAATTAGGCACCTATTTTCTACTCTTTTGTGTGGTTTTGTCGCTCTTCTTGTGATGTAGACGGTCTTTATTTCACTTTTAACTCAATTTGCTTTAAACACATGTGTAACTTCTCCAATATTTATGACTTTAACATCTGCTTTGGTATCATCCTCCATGAACTTTGGCACAACCTACCTTCATCTTCCATAAGCTCTGGCACAACCTACCTATACACTGCTTCCACAGCTACATGCAATCCCATTTCTTTGTCCACGACCTATTGCTTCTCATCTACTAACTTCACCTTATCATGTTGCAATACTTCCTACTTCGTAAGTTTCTTCACTAATTCCAATGTTGTGGTTGTGGTGTACAACTGTAGTTCCATAAATACATTGTTCTGTAAATGGTGTAAACTATCCAAAGACAATTGAGATAAATTTAAATTGATATGTGTCAAACATATAACATGTTATTGTAATTATTAAATGGGGAACTCCACTTCTTTCGGTGAGATCTAAAGTTATTGATGCTATCTAGATGTGACAGAAGTATTTTCCCATGGTTCTAATATACTAGGCGTACTTTGAGCACCCATTTGCTAAACTAGTTTTATTGTAGTCAATTGTGCTGCAATTGACTTATTGGTCTAGCAACTAGCTTAATACCTCCAGTGTGCATTGTTTACCTTGTTGCATTTACCCAGGGCCTCCCTCTTCATCTTGTTTACCTTACCCAGTGCCTCCTTTGTCTTCTTCTTGACCTGCTCAAGAATATGTTTGATAGCATCTTTTGATAGAGGTGTCATCTAAGTGACATGAGTTGCTTTGTGCTTCTTCTTGGCACAAGATGTAGCTTCCCCCACACTTATGGTCGAGGTCCTCTTCACTCTTGCACACATTATAGCTTGAAATTCTTTTGAATTTGTTGTTGAAAATTGGGTTTGTGACTGTTCTAGTCCCATATTTGTGTCTCACTCCGATTGACATGTACTTTGTGCTGTATCACCTTGGTGTTGCTCCTTGTTGTTATTTGAATTTTGTATATTCATCTCCCCTGCTACTAGTTGTTTTCAATCATCTTCGCATGAATCACATATGCCTGAACACCTTTGTAAGTTAAGAAAAAATGGCATTGTTCCCACTATTGGTAAGGATCTCACTTGGCCTGAATGCATAATGATAAGGATCAAATGTGTATCACATGATCTTCTCATACTTATGAACCATTTTTTCGGAACTTGGGTGAGAGTTGAGTATCCTAAATAACTAGACAACACAAAACCATCTCTTGGCACTTTTGTATGATCCAACCTGGGTTAATGTGCAAAATGCAACCAACAAACCCCACTGGATACTAACACTTATAACATCACCTGTAAAACAGGCCAAGTCTCACACAAGGCACTGATGGGGACTACAATAACCATGCTTCTACAACAGGAAGGGAATGTGAATCTACTATGTGTAATCATTCTACAACACACCCTACAATTTGAATGTTAACCCCAATTATACATATTCATAACAATTGTCAAAGCACTATTAACCTGTAATACAAAATTTAAAAGGGGTATCCATCATCACAAGCACAATTAACATGATATGTGGATATAGTATATGACTCAAAAAATAACACACATCAATCTCCAGAAATATTTCATTACTAAGAAAAGGGAGCGTTGAACACAATACAACCATATTATAGACTTGTTTCATCTCGTGTCACCATCTTAATCACAACATTACAGTAATACAAAAATGCAACTAGAATTACTCAGCCTTTCGACCAACCAAACAAAAAGTCATCCAACTCCAATCCCTTTGGCATTTGCCTCTTTATACATAATTACATAGACTTGAATACCAATGGACATTACTACATAAGACAATTACCATGGATAGACACACTATACTCGCTAATATGGACCAAATCAACACAAAATCAAAGATGTTGTAAATTTTAATCATTTTGGTTCCTTTTCTTTCCTGTCTTGTTTCGATTTTGTGTTTTTGTCCTGTATGCACCATTTCTACGCATTCCTGCTTCTGTAACATTTATGTGTGCTGCCTCTTTGCACTGTTGCTTCTTTTCTTCTTTGTGCATAACTCCCAAAACTACCTCAAAATTCCATTTTTTTCTTGCTATCAAAACTTGCCCCAACATTAGTGCAAAAATGAATTTGAAGAAGCAAAGGAGCAACACTAAGAGTTACAGAATGATTTTTTCAATATATTTGTCAAAACTTTGAAAAAATTATCATTCAATATAAATTGACATGGTTTTAGATATGATAAAAGAAACATGTTGCATATTTGAAGTTAATCAAGATGACTACAATTTGTGAGCACATAATTTATTAAAAATATTCAAATTCTCAACAATAAGTGTCAACATCGTTAAAAAGTTAGTCATATGGAGAATCATTGTTTTGATCCCAATCCTTCTCTTCATTGTGGAAAAACAAATCACTTATCTAAATAATGTTGAAAACAAAAACAAAAGTAACTTAAAAGGAAAAAATTCATTATGAATGGATAAATTCTTGAAGATAAAGAAAGTAAATAAGCTACATAAATCTTACCATCTAGCCATAATAAGGGTAAAAACACAACTCATGGAAAAAGGACAAAAGGAAAAATGTTTCAAACAATTATTCCAAATTATTTTGGGTATAAATCAAATCCAATCCTATATGTTCTCTAGGATTAAATACGGGACTTAAGGGTTGTAGGAGTGGGAGGGATACTTTATGGTTATTGGGATGGGGTCCCCTGGGTCAGTTTTGGGGTTAAAAACTCAAGTTTTGATGTAAATTTTGCTAAAAAGATGTAAAGTCTCCGTAATTTGTGGACATAGAGCGCGTAGATAGTTAGAAGTCAAAAGGGGTTTTTAACCCCTTGTTTATGTAAAGACGAGTCGGTTTTGAGATCCACCCATGACCCGCGGACCATGGGATTGTATGTAAAAATCTATAAAAAGGTGTCCCTTACAGAGTCATAGAGAAGGGAAAAGGCTCCACAACTGAGTACGTAGAGGCCTAGAGAAGATTCTGTCGTTGATTGTGCAAAACCCTGCAGCTGAGTGTGCAGGACAATTTTGAGTTTGTAACATCATATTGAATATCAATAAAGAAGATTGTTGGATAAATTCATGTGTTTATATATTTACTTATGTTATTTATGTTTACGATATATGTTGCGATGGAATAAATGTATTTATGAAATATTGATGTATTGATGTGTTACTTTATTGGATAAGTCTTTTAACTGATCACAATGCATGCCAAGTATTTATGTGAGGATTATAATAAGTTTTGTTATGTTTATTAAGCTCTTAAATATATTTGTGCGAACTCAGATCTAGGGTTGCTTTATGGTGCACATAAGTGGGAGATTCATTTGTTAAGGGTTTGCAAAATCTTATCATAGACCTTCGCGAAGGTCTAAGGGCCGTTTAAGTGAAGTTGTTGTACCAAGCCTTAGGGGCTTATAGGTCCACACAAAGGTAGATCTAGGGTGATAAATGACATCATATTGATCTTTGGATGTGGAAACTTGGTTCCAGTATCCCCCCATATTGCTTCAAGTGAGACTTCAGCCTGTGCTACGCGGGTTGATGCCGAAAGGGCTAGTAGAGTAGGGTTTTGTTTGGCACAATTAACTCTGAGTTGTGTCAAGACCCTTTAAGACAACGAATGGTTCTGTTGCCAGGACTTGGATCTGCATAAAGAGATGTGTGATGTCGCATTACTAGAAATGACCAAGAAATAAATTGAGAAGTGGTTGGATAGGAAGATTCATGAATTTGCAGCACAGGAGAACATGAATTATCACTTATCAAACGAGCGATGGTTGGAAAGATATTTTCACATAGAAATACATGAAATTTTCTTTTGCACTTTCCCGATCGTACTATACGAGTGGATAGCCAAGTTGGCAGACAGCCAAGGAAGGTGGAGGCTTAACTGCCCCATAGTGTGGACTCCAGAGCTAGTGTGAAGGTTGGAAGCTTCTGAAGACAAGATCACGCATGTTGTTGACCACTGGCTCAATTGAATTATAGGGGGACCTTTTACAGAGTTCGCAGTTGATACCTTGGTCAACTACATCGAAGCAGAGTGAGGCTTCTTCAAGGGACCACGAGGTAAGTATATGATATCTTTGAATACCAGGATTAAGATGCTCTTGTGTGAGAAATGGGTTATGTCGTTGCCTTGATGTTTGGATCTATGCGAAGTGGACGGATCTTCATAAATCAAGAGAAAGCAAGCCCTGAATATAGCCCATGAATTGGACCTCCTTCAAGCGATGACGAGGGAATGGTACAAGCCTCACCGTAGAGTATAGTCCAACTGATAAGATAGTGTTTTCCATGGATACATCTTCCATCCAATCTGCCCCCACCTTCACCTCCATAGCATACACCTTCGCCCACACCATTGCCACCACCACCGCCATTCAACATGTCAAACTCAATAAAGCTACCGATTTTCAAGGGCATATGGAGCGAAGATACAGATCGATTCTAGTTTGTTGTGAATGTTGTATGGACTGCACAGTAGATCACTAATGACAACATAAAGAAGGCACACTTAGTTATTGCTTTGTAAGATCGTGCACTTACATGGTATATTAAGTATTGTGTTGATTATACTTTGGCAATGCTAGCATATATTAAGGATGCTTTAAATAAGGAGTTTAGTAAGCCTAAGTCTGACTCACATTCATTCGTTGGATTGAAGAAAATCATGATGAGGGCCGGTGAGATGCCTTGGGATTTAGATCAAAGGCTGAAATGTGTGATCCACGAAGCTAATATGAAGCTCACAGATGGTTAGCATTGCAAATGGTTAGTAACCTCGCTTCTGCCCCACTTGAGAATTTCTTTGTCACAACAGAAGATAGGAACTCAGGTAGAAGTCTTGGAAATCACAATGAGATTGCACGAGACACCTATTCAGGACGTGAATTTGGGAGTCCAGCAAATTCACTCGCAGTTGCAGAAAAAGAGCTAGGGGCATAATAAAGACCATTTCCCTATCTTTGAAAATTATATTACAGGAGGGGGACCAATTCCCTTGAGATGGGAAGCTCTAGCAGGACTGAGTGCGGGGCCCGCAATATGGTGAGAAACTTGTCAAGTGGCTGGAAAACATGTAACGAATAATTTTCGTTTGCTACAAAATTTCGTTCAGACACCAAAACAGTTGTTCTACGATTTCCGCAAATCAGTGGACCACTATGAGCACCATTGTTGTAGCTATGAGTTGATGATGGAAAACATGCCTACCTATCGAATGCAAGCAGAAACTCGGCGTCTGGATTAGGGCGCTGGGGGAGTGCGCGAAGGATACCAGGGGCAAGGACGAGGCTGAGGAGGAGAAGGACCTGGTAGAGGTCATGGTCAGGTTATTTTATATAACTGTGGGACACTAGGGCTCTAAGAGTGGGAGTGTCAGAATTAGACTTACCCGTCCTACCAATACTACAACTAGTTTGACCACATTATAGAAGAATGCCCTGTGTTGATCGCTAAGATGCAGGAGAATAAGGCACAACCTCAAAAACCTACGTAGAACTTATAAATGATGAGAGTTGAGCCCCGTGAGGAATATCAAAATGTGAATATCATGATGAGAAGCAGAGTAACAATTAGGGATGATAAGGGAAAATAACATGAAGGATACATATGGGTTTTCAAGGCCCCAAAGAGGGAATTTTGTTTTGATCTGGCGCACGCGAAGGAAACGTTTATGGAGGCCAAGAAAAGCTTCACTAAGGCATCTACCTCAGGGACTCTGAACAAATTATGAGAGACCAATGCGTCTACAAAGTTTGATCTCTCTATACTCACCACGTTCTTGGAAACTTGCTTGAAACTTCTACGCAATAATAAGGCTATGAAAGGTATGGAAAAGTTGATAAACAAGTGTGTTGGTAAGGAAAATGATCCTGATGGATGCCACATAGTATGAAAAATCGGCAAACATAAGACAAGAACAAGGCGTCAGATGAGGCTCACTACGTAGATAGGAGATTATGAGATGGACCAGGTTATTCTGGATTTGGGGTCTGATGCAAACTTTTTTCCTTAACAGACATGGGAGAGAATGGGGAGACCTACACTGTAATGGTCTATGATCCAGCTGAGGATGGAAAACCAGTAGAAGATCATCCCTATGGGATGACTACATGGAGTCATCGTAGATATAGAAGGCACCAGCATGCTAGCTGATTTTGAAGTAATAGAAAATGTGGACAACAACAATCCATACCCTGTGCTCCTTGGAATTGACTAGGCCATTGATATGAACGGAGTCATCAACTTGAAGAAAATAACAATGTCATTCGAGAGGAAATTTCTTCAGGTTGTAGCACTGTTGGACACTTCAAAAGGACCGCGCTATAATGAACCGGTTCATGACTATGACGAAAGTGATGCTGACTTGGATCAGATTTACAAAATAATTGTATAAGATCAAAACTGGATTAATCCAACAACTGATGGACAAATTTCATGGGATTGGGAAAGTTCCTATACTTTGGATTCAAATGAAGAACTAGAGCATTGGTAGAATAGGCTGCACAAAGTATCTACTCTGCGCTGCGACATGATGACTAAATCATTGCTCTGTGTGTCATCGGAGATAAGAACTTTACCCTATTATGATGGTTTAACTGATGTAGATAAGTTTTTGTATGCCTTTGAATGAGACGTCCCTGAGGATCATCGCTTCCAAGCACTGGATTTGGTGCTACGCGCTATGCTCGCGCGGTGGTGGGGTATGCACAAGGATAGCTTCGCGGAATGGCGAGACTACAGAAGGATGATGAGGTTGTGATTTGGTCATCCTAAAATTCGACTGAATGAGAAGTACAATGGGGGAAATGATCTGCGCAATCATTTAGCGAAGCAAACTAAAGATTATGGAACAAAGCCTCAACTGGAGTGGGTGCACTTATTCTTTCATGCTTTGGAGACAATCCCTATGAATTGGTACTTGGAAACAAAGCTTCGCCATGGCACCACGAAGTGGGATATACTAAGGGAGGGATTCTTAATGACCTTCAGTTTTGATGATGGGTTTGAATGCATTGATGAAGCTTTGCAGGCAATTAAGGCAACGATATTCATAATTCCGTAGGATCCTTTCGAGTTGGCGTAGCCTGATTAGGGCACCCAGTTGCATCATGCCTTGGAATGCTATAATGTGATCATTGAAGGGGAGCATGAAGATCTAAGAAATAACAGTATTTTAGAGGTAGAATGCCATCGCGAAGTTGAAGGTCCACATATAGAGAACTTGGACATCACTGCGCCATTGAAAACCAACAAAGTAAACATTGGTACTGAAGCAAAGCCAAAATTTGTGAGGATCGGGGACTACTGGATGATGCCACAATGGATAAAGTTGTTGAGTTACTTTGCGAGTACTAGAATATTTTTCCTACCAAGTTTTCGGACCTGAAAGGCATCATAGGTGACTTGGGTGTGAAGAAAATTACTTTGAAACTAGATGCAAAGCCTATGAAGTAGAGATAGTATCACCTTAATCCCAAGTACAAGGAAAATATTCGCTTGGAGTTGGATAATATTCTTGAGGCATGCATTATCGAACCTGTGGAAGAATCTAATTGGGTGAGCCCAATGGTCATTCAAGAAATGAAATAGAAGGGAGAAATAAGGATTTGCATAGATCTAAGGAAACCTATTGATTCATGCATCCATGATCCTTTTCCAACACCGTTTACTGATGAGGTATTGGATAATGTTGGAGGGAAGGGGGTCTACTCCTTCACTGATGGATTTTTAGGGCACCATCAGATCAAGATCGCACTGGAGGATAGGAACAAAACAACCTCCACGACTGAATGGGGTTGTTTTCAGTATATTGTCATGTCGTTTGGGCTCAAGAATGCACCCATGATATTCTCTTACGTAGTTATAGCAGTGTTTAATGATTTCATCCATAAGTTCTTGGAGGTGTGTTTTGATGACTGGATAGTATTTGGCTTAGCAAGGGTTGATGGTGGACCCTACCAAGATCGAGGTGATAGTAAATTTGGAGGCCTCGAGAAGTGTCAAGCAGCTGCGCACAATGCTTGGGCATACATGATATTACAGGAAATTTATCAAGGCTTATGCCTAGATTACCATGCCTATGGTGAAATTGCTGAAGAAGGACGTTACGTTCTATTGGGATGAAGAATGTCAACATAGTTTAGATGTATTGAAGGAGAAGATGGTTACCATACCGATTTTGGTCTTCCGAGATTGGAAAAAGGAATTTCATGTGCATGTTGATGCCTTGTGCATTGTGTTGGGAGCAGTGCTAACACAAGCGAGTGAAGGAGAGATGAACCACCCTATAGCCTTCGTGAGCAGAAAATTATTGAAGGCCGAGAATAACTACTCAATGACAGAGAACTAAGGATTGGGTATGGTGTCTAAAACAAAAGTTTAGGCACTACTTGTTGGGTGGACATTTCAAAATGTGCACAGATCATTCTGCCTTGAAATACTTGGTCAATAAGCTTGTGTTGAGGGGGAAGATCTATAGATGGTTTCTGCTATTCTAGGAGTATGACTTTGAGGCAATTGTGAAGCCAGGTAGGTTGAATGGAGGACCTAACCATCTATTGTGGATTGAGACAAGAGAGGAGCCCACTAATTTGGAGGAAGGATTGTTCGATGCATAGCTCTTGGCAGTGCATGTAGCAGATAACCACTTTGCAGATATTATCCACTTTTTGACTACATGAACGGCACCAGAAGGATACACCAGTCATCAAAATAAGGAGTTAGTTGTGCACACGTCAGATTTCTCGTTGATTGCAAGATATTTATATAATATGGGCGCAGATGAGATATTGCAATGATATGTGCCAGATTTTGAACGAAATAACATCCTCATTGAAGCTCATGAAGAGGGTGTGGGAGGAAATTATGCAAGAAAAGCGACAATGCAGAATATTATGTGCGCAAGATTGTGGTGGCCTATGCTGCATAAAGATTCTAAAGCATACTGTAGGGCATGCGATGCATGTCAATGAACGATCAGATCATAGCGGAGGGACGTGTTGATCTAGATTGTCATTGTTGTCAATATGACAATATTTTTATAGTAAATAATGATGTGAAGCCAAGCAGAGCAAATTCATGAAGAAACAAGAGCCGGAAGAGTTCATCAAAATCCATCAAAGAAGAGCTATCGGAAGAAGAGTTATTGGAGTATAGAAGAACTATCGAAAGAAGAGCTATCGAAGCAGTGTATCAAATAGGAGTAAAGAGAAACCACAGGAGCGACGAGCCAAGACAATGTAGATCTATCGCATATACCAAGAGTAAAAGCCATATCGGAGGAAGTAATGAACCCCCGATTGCGATATGAGTTATGGACCCGATGGTCCCATTACAACACGCCCTAAAAAATATCGCATCTGCCATATCGCTAGCCTTAAAACCTTGTCACACACAAATCTGTCAATTGCTATATAATATTGTGGACCCGTGGGACCATTACAATTCACCTTAATGAAATATCGCGTCCGCCTATCGTAACATTCAGATCGCAAATCATAAGGAATGTATATACAAATCCTCTGATTGCGATAACATTGTAGACCCATTGCACCATTATAGTATGACTTAATGAAATATCGCATCCCCATTAATCACAAGTTTCAAAGGATTTCAAAATGCCGAATACGATATAATACACAGACTCGATAGCTCCATAGAATATACCTTTATATAGTATCACGTCCAGGTATCGGGGAAGTTACACAAATCATAAGGGTTTTCACTGCCGAAACGCCGATTGCGATCAGATTTGTGAACCAGACTGTCGATTGTGATAAGACTTGTGAACCCGACCACTAATTGCAATAAAAATTATGAATCTGACGGATATATTAACAATGGTTTAATATTATATCGCGTTTGTTTCATCGAAAATATGAATATCGGCCATGTTACATCGGTGATATTAAGAATTACTATTGTGATTAACAACGTGGCATGTGGGACCTCCATGTGGGCCTTGTGAATATTAAAAATGGCCTCTCCAATATATTGCGTAGTAAGAGACGACTGATAGGTTGCGATTGTGATCAGAGGTGATGTGGCAGATGGGGACCGCTAGACTTATATTATAATATGGGTATAGCCTCTCCTATAATGTGATTTTTGTAAAAAGGCTAAGTTATAATTGAATATTAACAAAAGGCCCTCCAATATATTTTAAGATACCACCTCATTCACAAGTCGTCTCCTCCACCAAGAATGGTTCGCTTCATTTATTGGCAAAACGCATATATATATATATATATATATATAATATATATATATATATATATATTATATATATATATATATATATATAAGTTGAAATGCTTCACCTGAGGTAGCTCATTCGGGCATTGATTATAGTGAGAAGAAGTAACAGTTCACAACTCATGAACTCGAAGAAACAGAGAAAGCTAAAGGTTGAGCGGGAAGGAAGGAAGCCGAAGTGTAGAAATTTTGAATAATATGACACTTATTCACAGAGATTATCCTGATTATACACTATTTTCTTAATCATGCATAATACATAACCTCCTCTATGTTAATCATCAATTTTGCGGAATTAAGAAACAATCGCATGTGCACATTGAAGCATCAATCACACATATCAACACAATATATCACGGGGAAAGCATGCAGCTAAAAACCCCCAACTATCTGTATATTATATTGATTGAGAACATGTAACAATACATAGTACAATACTCCTCACAAGTACTCAGTACTATCTCCACCTGTTACACACAAACTAGCTCAGATCTGAATCAATCACAGGTTCAAATCTCCTTCGTTGCTTGCCTGCCTCCACTGCGCAATCCTACATGAGAATTGATGAGAATGGCTGATCCAAACTCGTATTTCCCTTGTGTAACACTATGCAATCCTCATTGGCAATCTCAATCCACTGATTGTGCAAATCTCATGCACTGAGTTAACTGATGTATTCCTCAATTGATTCATGAGTTAATAATTAGTGAATTAATTAATAACTAATTGACACCACTCCTCACTAGTGTATTTCTTAGTTAGACTAAATACAACTAGTTTAACTAAGTCAAACTAAACACAACTCCATCAACTCCTCATTCAACTTCACCAAACTCAATCACTTGAGTTCTAACTGAAGTCCTTCATGCAATAGCTCAAGTAACCCATAAGAAAAGCATATTTCCTTCTGGCAGTTGCATGTGTCACATCTGTAGCTCGAACTGAAGTGCTCCAAGAGAATAAGATAATGTTTATAGTCCAAATATTATTAAGAGCTAATAATATTCAATTGTTCTATTTTTAGCCTGGTAGTCTAAAAATAGACTCTGCCCATATGTCTAAAAATAGAGGTCCATCTATTTTTACCAACATGAATAATCATCCAAAAATAGCATCCTACAACTCATAGACCATGATCCATATGTCTAAAAATAGACATAGTCTAAAACTAGACTTTGCGCCAAAAATAGCCTGCGGGCCCACTTAGTGAAGGCGACTTCTTTTCACTAAGCTCCATCATCTTGTTGCATTTTCAACACTCCCTCTCAACATGATATGGATTATCTGCAACCCCTATCCTATCTCTGTGGTATTCGAATTTGCTCCTGGTGAGCGCCTGTGTCAAGATATCAGCATCCCGATCCTCCTGGGAATATATGAAAGGAACATGATTCTCCGCTACACACAATCTCTGATATGATGGTACCTGATGTTGATGTGCTTGGATCTATCATGAAATATTGGATTAGCTGAGAGTTTAATGCAGCTTTGGTTATCACAGTAAATCACAGTAGGCTCCAAGTGTGACCGAAACAACCCGACCAGGATCTTCCTCATCCATATAGCCTCGCATGTAGCCAAACTTGCTGCCATATACTCGGCCTCTACTAAACTGAGTGCCACAGATCTCTGCTTCCTGCTGTACTAAGAAACTGTTGTCAACCCAATACTGAAGATCCCTCCAGATGTGCTCTTTCTGTCCATTAGGCTCCCTGCCCAATCTGCATCCATGAAGCCACATAGCTTCACCTCATCCTCCTGTCTGTACCAAAATCCATATCCCGATGTGCCTCTGAGATAATGAAATACATGCTTGCCTGCCTTCCAGAAGACCTTGGTTGGCTTAACCATAGCTTGTGAAAGTTGGTTAATAGCATAGCATATATCGGGTTGTAGATTAACCAGATACATAAGCGACACCACCACCTGTCGATAAACAATGGCATCCACTACCTCCACTGAAGTAGCATCCTCCTTCCTCCAACCTCTAGGAAGAGGAGTATCAACAAGCTTGTAACCATGCATGTTGAACTTCTCCAGTATCTCCTGGGCATACTTACCTTGAGAAACAAATAGTCCATCACTACGCTGCCAAATTTCCAATCCCAGGAAATAATGAAGGAGGCCCAAGTCCTTCATCTCAAACTCTCGAGCAAGATCCTCCTTGCATAAAAGTATCAACAGCTCATCTCCCGTTAGAATCAAATCATCTACATAAAGTACAATGATAAGCAACTTACCCTCCACCACAATCTGGTATAGGTTAGGATCCGCCTCACTCTTGGAGAATCCAGGTTTGGTGAAATAACTGTCTATCAGTGCGTACCAAGCACAAGGTGCTTGTTTCAACCCATACAACGCTCTCTTGAGCCTACACACATGCGACTCGTTGCTGAAGATCTTGAAACCTTCGAGCTGCTCTATGTACACCTCCTCCTCAATGACTCCATTGAGGAATGCAGTCTTCACATCCATCTGATGAATGTGCCACCCCATCTGCGCTGAGAGAGCAAGAATTGTTCGTATGGAAGAATACCTTGCAACAGGTGCAAAGGTCTCATCATAATCGATCCCCTCTATCTGTGAGAAGCCTCGGGCAACAAATATTGCCTTGTACTTCTCCACACTCCAGTCAGCTGCCTGCTTCACTTTGTAGATCCATCTCGAACCCACCACTAACTTCCCCTCTGGTCTTGGGAAAATCTCCCATGCACTGTTTCTGACAATCGAATCATACTCTTCCACCATGGCATCTACCCATGCGGGATCCTCCATAGCTTCCTCAAAAGATGATTGTTCAGTCATGACACATTTTCTCACAAGAGCCATCTATCCAGTGTACCGATCGAGTGACTGTCTCTGCCTGCGTTGTGTTGTAGGTGGTCCTACAACCTTCTCTGCATCTTGAGCCAGTCACTCAACTTATGTAGTGCGCTTTCACCGTCTAATGGTTGGCACTGCATGAGTGGTCTCTTCCACTCCGTGAGCTTCATCTTGTGGCTGATCCACGTCCTGAAGCTCATCCTTAGGAACTAATCGCTCCTCATCTGCATGAAAGTGTGGCTCCCTCTCAAGAAAACACTTCATGGCTTTCTCCTCCTAAAATTTTATATCCCGTCGCACAACAGTCTTGCAACTGTCTGGAAAATACACACGATAGTTGTGGGGCGTATAAGTGTACCCCAAAAATATCCCAACCTCTGCGGTTGGCTCTAGCTTCTTCCTAGCATCCTTCGTCACATGCATGTAAACAGGAGAACCAAAAATCCTCAAATGGGAAATATCAGGCCTCTTACCAAAATAAGCCTCCTCGGGTGTACTCATGCCAAGTATCTTGTGAGGACAATGGTTCTGCACATATACTGCAGTATTGCATGCCTCCGCCCACAAGTGAAGGGGTAGGCCCTGATCATGCAACATCGCCCGTGCAACAACCACAATCATTCTGTTCTTCCGCTCAGCAACCCCGTTCTGTTGTGGGTTATGGGGAGCTATGAGCTCTCTTCGAATCCCTTCTGTGCTACAGAAGTCCTTGAACTCGCCGGAGATTAATTCACCACCATTGTCGCTCCTAAGAGCCTTCACCTTATTCCCCGATTCCTTCTCGACCAGTGCTTTGAACTCACAAAACTTTGAGTATGTCTCGATCTTCTTCTACATGAAGAAGATCCAGCTCTTTCAGGAGAAATCATTAACAAAGATCATATAGTACCTGTGCTTTGTTGTCGAAGCTACTGAGAAAGGTCGACACACGTCTGTGTGGATTCTCTCAAGGATTGTCGTGGCGCGACTATCCTTCTCGTGAAAGGTGGCTTTCACAAATTTTTCCAAAGTACACCCCTTGCACTGATCTGACTGCGCAAGAGTGCCTTTAGGAACCCAGTAGAAATCTGTTGTAGTATCTTCAAGGCTCCATGGTGAAGGTGGCCCAATCTTTGGTGCCACAGCTTGCCATCATCCCAACTCACCACTCCTTTTTCCTTGCATTCCATTGCTGCGCAGCCATCTACATGCAATTGATAAAGGTTCTTGACTCGAACCCCTATCTTCCAGGTTTCTCCAATTGTCTTACTACGCAGGAAATCCTTTCCCTCATTGAAAACAACATCATATCCTTTGTCTTCTAACATCGCCATAGAGATAAGATTCTTCTTCAATCCTGGAACGTGCATCACTTTCTTCAATACGAAGGGTTTACCAGACTCCCTCTCAAAGGAAATGGTACCAATACCGGTCGCACTGTATCTACCATCATCGCCCATCTCGATGTGCACTCCAAGATCTTTCTCATTCAGATCAGAAAACAAATCTCGATCTCCTGCCATGTGAAAAGACGCACCGCTGTCCAAGAACCATACCGATCCCATCACACTTGATACCAAGCATGTTATCAGTAAAAAATCCAGCTCAAACTGCGAGGCTAAGACCTCTCCCACTGCGGATCCAGCAGCTTGCCTATTTTTCTTCTTCTGCGGACAATTTGTGGCATAGTGTCTGTGCTGGTGACAATGAAAGCACTTCACCTTGGACATGTCCTGCTTCTTGCCTTTCGCACCAGAATGAGAAGCTTTCTTGTTCTTCCCCTTCTTTTCTTTGGCAGCCAAAGCGCAATTTTCTTCATCAGATGCCTTTGATGAAGATCCGTCCCTGGTATTCCGCCTGATCTCCTCTTGCACAAGATTC
This sequence comes from Pinus taeda, assembly GCA_000404065.3. Taxonomy (NCBI): domain Eukaryota; kingdom Viridiplantae; phylum Streptophyta; class Pinopsida; order Pinales; family Pinaceae; genus Pinus; species Pinus taeda. Next base: position 19,704 of record APFE030000812.1, read on the forward strand.
GACCAAAGTCTCTCCCATCCTGGCAATTTCTCCTGACCATTGACAGAGTCCTGATAGGAATGCCAACTCTTCAGAAAACCAAGGAGAGCTCACCAAATCCTCATCATTGACAGTCACCCCCACACTTCCCAACTCATCCCGACATTGGGTGAGCTTCGTGAGATACTTGGGCATACTGTCGCCTTTATCACACTTTATGTTTCTGAGTTTATCCTTGAGCGCCAACTTCCTCTGGTCGCTCTTGCTTTGGAATAGATCTGTCAACGCTTTCCACATCGAGTATGGAGAAGCCTTTCCATGGAGGCTGGACACAATGTGATCCCTCACGCCCTCCAACAGAATCCTTCGACACTTTGATGTCTTATTTTGCCAATCCCCGACTTGAGCAGCAACAATAGGTTTTGGGACATCCGCATCTATGAACTCCTTCAACCCATTATCATATAACACTGCCTCCATCTTTTCATTCCATGCAATATAGTTTGAGCTGCCCTCAAGTGCATACTCCAATCGCAATCCGTTGAAAGACATTTCAACTTTGACACCAAGAAAACACTGCTGCAAATTCGAATTCCACCAGCTCAAAACTCAACCGCTTCTGATCTAAAATTCATGAGAACAAAGTATTTCTCGTACAGAGATCGACTGCATGGGCATTCACCGGATATCTCACCTTTCAAAAGAAGGATGAATGCAAAGGATACCTGGCTCGATTACAGACTTTGCGTGAAGAAATAAAATGTAAACAATTTTTGAATAATAGATGCGATGATCAACTACACTATGATACCATGTAGAACCTATTCTACAAATCAGAGAGCTCTGATACCATGTAGAAATTTTGAATAATATGACACTTATTCACAGAGATTATCATGATTATACACTATTTGCAGAATCATGCATAATACATAACCTCCTCTACGTTGATCATCAATTTTGCGGAATTAAGAAACAATCACATTCGCACATTGAAGCATCAATCACACATATCAACACAGTATATCACGGGGAAAGCATGCAGCTGAAAACCCCGAACTATCTGTATATTATATTGATTGAGAACATGTAACAATACATAGTACAATACTCCTCACAAGTACTCAGCACTTTCTCCACCTGTTACACACAAACTAGCTCAGATCTGAATCAATCACTGGCTCAAATCTCCTCCGCTACTTGCCCGCCTCCACTGCACAATCCTTATTGGCAATCTCAATCCACTGATTGTGAAAATCTCATGCACAACTATAGTCACAACTAACAGCTATCTTTCCCTTTCACTCATCTCTAACACTTGTCTCCACTGAACTGTCCATGCACTAAGTTAACTAATGTATTCCTCAGTTGATTCATGAGTTAATAATTAGTGAATTAATTAATAACTAATTCACACCACTCATCACTAGTGTATTTGTTAGTTAGACTAAATACAACTAGTTAACTAAGTCAAAATGAACACAACTCCATCAACTCCTCATTCAACTCCACCAAACTCAATCACTTGAGTTCTAACTGAAGTCCTTCATGCAATAGCTCAAGTAACCCATAAGGAAAGCATATTTCCTTCTGGCAGTTGCATGTGCCACATCTGTAGCTCGAACTGAAGTGCTCCAAGAGAATAAGATAATGTTTATAGTCCAAATATTATTAAGAGCTAATAATATTCGGTTGTTCTATTTTTAGCCTGGCAGTCTAAAAATAGACTCCGCCCATATGTCTAAAAATAGAGGTCCATCTATTTTTACCAGCATGACCAATCATCCACAAATAGCATCCTGCAACTCATAGACCATGATCCATATGTCTAAAAATAGACATAGTCTAAAAATAGACTTTGCGCCAAAAATAGCCTACAGGCCCACTTAGTGAAGGCGACTTCTTTTCACTAAGCTCCATTATCTTATTGCATTTTCAACACGAAGGTCCAACAGGAAAGAAGGAAGCCAAAGGTTGAGAAATTCTGTTGATTGGGTTAATCTTTGAAAGGCTCGGACCTGTAATGGATTAGAAGAAGTGTGAATCTCAACCTGAAGAACAATCTTTTTGTGAAGATCTATTTGAGCTCGAACCAGCCAAGTAAGATTTCATCAGTCATTAGCTGAAGGGAGCAATAGACAAAAGCAACGTTGAAGTATTTGTGAGTTTGTTCCTTGGAAGTAAGATACCGTGAAAATCACTCCTAAAGCAGTTATTGTGACAATAAGAACAAAGGCTTGAAAACAGAGAATTGCTTTTGTGCATATATTGAGGCTCAACATATATATCTTATTGGAAAGCTTCAAAAAATCTTGGAAACATTATTGGAGATCATGATTCCTATTTGAAATCATCACGAGGTAACTTTGAAGACCCCGTTTGGGCAATATGAAGAGTTGTGAAGACTCCTTCATATGAAGACAGGTTGTCATTGATGTAGCAATGAAATTGTAGATAGAAAAAATTTAGTGAAGAAGATTTTGGGAGTATAGAATTACTACCAAACATATCTAGACAATATATAGCATAGGGTTGGAGCCCTTGGGGTTGGTGCCTCAGAATTGGAAGGATTGGTGTCCTTGGAGTTGGTGCTCCTAAATCCAAGGTTGGTGCCTTGATAAGATAGGGTCGGAGCCCTTGTGGTTGGTGCCTTAGAATTGGAAGGATTGATGTCCTTGGAGTTGGTGCTTCTAAACCCAAGGTTGGTGCTTTGACAAGACAGGGTTGGTTCCCTAGAGGTTGGAGCCTCACAAAAAGTCCAAGTTGGTGCTTGGCAATAGGTTGGAGCCTGGGACTTTGAAGATTGGTGTCTTCATCTAGGGTTGGAGCCCTATATACATTGTACTTGATTCATTGTAAAGATTATAAAAGCATTTATTCCTATTGTTCATTTTGTGTTCTAAATATAAGTGATCTAACTAGTAAAAGTAACAATTCAAAAGGAATACTAATTCACCCCCCCTCTCAGTATTTCCAACAGGATGAGTTGCCACTAAATCCTTAAGTATCGTTGTAGCCATTTGAAAAATGGGAAATTGATTTCATTGGACTGATTCAGCCCCCAGGAATGAAGACAGGTGTGTGATATATCATCACGCGAAATAGTATTTAACCAAATGCGCTAAGGCACAACCAGTTAAGGATTGCATAGGGGCTACAACAACGCAGTTTTTGTTTGATTATGTGTTAATCAAATATATCTGCCCAAAAGTGTTGATGAGTGATCAAGGTACACACTTCCTAAATGAGACAATCAGTGCATTGGCTGACGAGTTCCAGGTCTATCATTAGAAGAGCACACTATATCATCCTCAGGATAATGGAACATTTGAGGCCTTTAATAAGATTTTGGAGAACACGTTGATGAAGATTTGTAACATGCATTGGAATGACTAGGATGTGCAAGTACCTGCAGTACTATGGACGTACATGAATACTTTCTAAACAGTGATAGGAAAGACACCTTTTCGATTGGTCTATGGTGTAGAATCTGTGATGCCTATGGAATATATCATGCCTAGTCTACGCATAACAACTTTCACAGGAATGGCAGATCGTGAATCCTGGGAAGAATGGCTCGCAGAGATGATGGAGCTTGAAGAAGACAATTTCTTGGCTAGATTCCATTAACAAGTACAAAAGGAGCGTGGAAAATCATGGCATGATCGACAAATCAAGTTGCACAAGTTCAAGGTAAGCGATTTGGTCTTATTGTATGATATCAAGTTCACTAAGTTTCCAAGGAAATCTCAGATGCACTGGTTTGGGCCATATATTATCAAAGAGATTACAGACGAAGGCACAATTCAGCTCGCGAAGCTGAATGGAGAACCTTTTCCGAGAAGGGTGAATGGCAGCCGATTGAATCCATATTCGGGAGATCCATGCAATGACTATGTGGTGGTAGGACAGTCTTAATGCTCTATTGCTCCAACAGAATGCCTAGCCAAGTTGCAGGAAGGGAATGAGTTCCTCGCGTAGGTTGAGGCAGCACAGAAGAAGGAGGACTTGCTTAAGGCTAGATTGGGGCCCTGGTTAGACAAATCCTACCAGGTCATGAACAAAATTCAGGAGAAGTTGATGGGCTTGTAGAAAGCACAATAAACAATCAAGTTGGTCGTGGAAGGACCAGCTATAGCACAACTCGTCGAAGAGGATAAGCAGGCAACTACGTAGAGCATTGACAAGGTTGCAGTTGTACAGGTGGAGCTGGAGGATCTTTGTAACAAGATCACTGCACCAATCGAGTGACTCAAAGGCAAGTCACGACCTTTGTGTTGGGGTCCCCTGGGTCAATTTTGGGCTTAAAACCCAAGTTTTGATGTAAATTTTAGTAAAACGATGTAAAATATCTGCAATTTGTGGACACAGAGTGCGTAGATAGTTAGAAGTCAAAAGGGGTTTTTAAAGCCTTGTTTATGTAAATACAAATTGGCTTTGAGATCCATCCATGATCCGTGTACCATGGGATTGTATGTAAAAAACTATAAATCGATCTCCCTTAGACAGTCTAAGGGAGGGAGAGATGGGTGCAATGGGTCAATATATCATAGCGCAAAAGTGAGTCGTAGAGAAGGGAAAAGGCTCTGAAGCTAAGTGCGCGGAGGCCTAGAGAAGAGTCTGTTGATGACTGCGTGGACCCCTGTAGTTGACTACGTAGGATAGTTTTGAGTCTGTAACATCATATTAAATATCAATAAAGAATACTGTTGGAGAAATTCATGTGTTTATCTATTTTGTTTTGTTATTTATGTTTACAATATATGTTGTGATGGAATAAATGTCTTTATGAAATATTGATGTATTGATGCGCAACTTTATTGGATATGTATTTTAACTGATCACAATGCATGTCAAGTATTTACGCGAGGATTATAATATGTTTTGTTATGTTTATTAAGATCTTAAATAGATCTATGTGAAATCAAATATAGGGTTGCTTTATGGTGCGTGTAAGTGGGAGATTCGTCTATTAGGGGTACACAAAATCTTATCATAGACCTTCGTGAAGGTCTAAGATCTATTTAAGTGAAGTTGTCATACCAAGCCTTAGGGGCTTATAGGTCTGTGTGAAGGCACATATAGGGCGATAAAAGATATCACACTGATCTTTGAATGTGGAAACTTGGTTCCAACATCCCCCCATATTTCTTCGGGTGATCGAATTTAGCCTATGCTATGCGGGTTGATGCCAAAAGGGCCATTAGTGTAGGGTTTTTTTTGGTGAAATTACCTCTGGACTTTGGTCAGTATCCTCTAAGCCAACAATGGCCTTGAGGAAGACAAAGTGTCAAGTACTTATGTGTTCTTGGTCATATGACAAATAATCAAGAAAAGATATATGGGATTTTTGTTGCTTGGATATATTCTCCTCCGGAAAATCATGTATTCCTATTGGAAAGGAGAATATGATTGGAAAATTATGATAAATTAGCTCTACAATTCCTTATGTATTTCTTGCAAACCAAGTGAAATATTATACAATATAGATACTCGTTTTTATTTAAAAAAAATAAAATTAAAGATGAGACTCTCACCTCAAGGGGGGAGCATATTCATAAAAATATTCTCTCTTACACCTTCAAGGTAGGGGGAGTAAATTAATAATGTAAAATTGGTTAAAAATAAATCACAACCACCACATTGTTCGAATAAAATTGGCTAGTGGTCATCCTAACCATTACATTGTTTAAATCAAATTGATTATTTCTCATAAAAAACCACCATATTGTTAAAGTGAAAATGGTTAGTGGTTGACCAACAAAGCCACCACATAAAGAATCCAAATTGCTTCATCATCCTAAATAACCTTAATATTTGGTTTAGAATTAAATAGGCATTGTTCCTAATATCACTTAGATTTTATTATTGACATTTTTAAGAGATCCTTTGGTAGAGATATTTAATGCTTCTCCTCATCTTGTTTCCTTTGAGGTGATAGTTATACCTCCTACTTTTACTATTTTTGTTGAATAGTCTCACTTTATGGGGACAATAACCAGGGGGTAATATAAGAGAAGGAAGTCTCTCTTATTTGTCCCATCTTGGTTAAGGAATTTTTTTTTATCCATTTACCCTTATAAATGACTACTCATTTTTAGTAATATGTGATCTCCCCTTAATTAGATAACGTCAAGTAGATCCTTACTATGTTCAATGTTGCCTAGTTGATTATGGGTTGTACCTAGTTGTTATACGTACCATTAGAGTTGAAACACTCTCATTCATATGGGTGAGGGATGGCGTAGGAACCAAACTAAATGGTTTCCAAGACTAGAGGAGGGGATAAATTATTTCATATTCAAAATGTAGAACACAACTGCTCAAGAAGCTTTAATCAAAATCATAAGACACAAACCTACTCTATTACTCTACATGTTGAAGAATGGAGGGCAATGGTGTTTATTAATATTCTTCACACTTGATAACAATTTGTGATTCACTTTGAAAATTTATCTTCTTCTTATATTAATGTGTTTGTTTCATCAAACTGCCACCAAAACAAAATAACAAGAACACAAAGTTTGGCTCTGTGCCAAGGACAAAACCTCTCTACTATTGAGAGGAAAACCCTTTGTAAGTTTTCTCTTATTGAATATAATTATTTAAACAACTACCAAACCCTAGACCCTTGACTAGGATATCCTCCAAGCATAAGTCAAATCCTTTCTCTTTCTGCACTATAACTTCCCTCACATGGACCTCTTTCTTCTCGCACTTAGCTCCTCGGCACTTTCTCCCTAGAAAATTAGAGCTTCTTTACTTTTCTTTAGAGAGAACCTTCTTGATGAGCCTAGGTATTGCAACAATAATGCTGCAACTCCCAGGGCTACCAAATTTACTTATCAACCCAGGCTTCATACAAACTTGGAGGTGACAATGCTATATGCACAAGTAGAAGTGAAGGTCCTGCCTGTTGTCAATTTTGTCTAGCAAGAGACCCATGGGTTCTAAGAAAAACTTCTATAGAGTCAGAAGAATCTTAATTCTTTAATGGAATGGGAGAAAGCTTATTCTAAGAGAGAGCTACTCTAATACAGTGATGAACAAAACAACATAAAATGCTAAACTTACACCATAACCTACTAACCAATTAAAAAGTTATGCTAAGCAAAATTGAAAGATCAACACTAAGCTAATGCTAATTATCTAAGTTGTGGAAGTAAAGAGCATCAAAAATAGACTAAGGTGTAACAAAGAAACTTAGGCTAAATTGGGTTTCAAGCGGAAAAAGCACTCGAAGGTCAAAATTAGTCAAAGGAGGATGTGAGGGAGAAAAAGTGCATAAGAACCATTGGATTAGTCGGCTGAAAGGCAAATGAATGGTGGATATTGGATCGCAGGAGGTTACATGGATAGATGGGCGAACAGTGATAACTAACAGGATGAATGGTGGAGATTATATCGTGGTGGTTGAATGAATAGAAGAATGAACAGGGTTAACCGGAGATGGACGACTGAGATTATATCATGGAGGCCTAAGTCAAGAGATGGATGACCATGATTAATCAATAGATGGATGGTGGAGATTAGATCACAGGAAAAAGAAACGTGTGGAAATTACGGAGCGGGTTTAGAGGGAGGTAAGTTATTTATCACGCGCCCTCAAAGCTATAGGTGGTTTTCTAAAATTTTGCATGATTAGCCTAACTGGGCAACACGTAGCATAGAGAAACCACTCCCATTGCATGTGCTTGGGCGGATAACAATCAGACAGAAATCCATGCGATAACTCGCGATAACCGTTGGATCAGGTAGGGCTGATCAACAGTGGAGATCAGCCAAGCTAGTTGGCGATCAGGTGAAGCGACAACCATTGGATCAGGCGAGGCAGATCAATGATGGGGACTTAAAGTTCATGAAGTGAGTGGTGTACTCCATGCGAGGCATCAGTTGGAGAAAATAGTGAATGAGATGGTGATTGTGAAGGTTTGTTTGTGATCGGACAGTGATGAAGCGATGGATGAGCAACGTGCTGGAAGCGGTCTCAAATGAAAATGACAGAGAGAACCAGTGATGGTGAACCAGTAACTGCGACAAACTATGAACTATATATCCCATGTGAGAACTAGAGACTATGTCTTTGGGGTTGCTGGAGGGTCCCTTCCTCAAGTCATGGTCCCAGAGGGAGGAGATGAGGTCGAGACACCTGCACACAACATGATAGTGATCTTTTTCTTTTAAATAACTTACAAACTGAAAGAAAGCAGAAATGAAAGTAAACTAAAGCACAATACAAATGAACAGAACCAGAATTCTACTTCAGAAAATAAGCAATAAAAAACCATGAATCTATTTAAGCAAATGAACAAGTAAACCAAAGGTATTTAAGCAAGTAAATAGAACCAGGAAGCTACTTAAACAAATGAATAGAACAAAACTCTATGCTAGCATAAATGTATAGTAAAGAGGGGTTGTGGCTGCTTGGGTCGAGCCCTAACCCAAGAGCTTCAGCCCTCGAAGTTAACTCGGAGCTGGCTTAAACAAAACTCATTCTTATTGTAGAAACCATGGATTACAGAGCAAACTATCACAAGTCTTTGCAACTTAGAAATAAAATAGAGTTTTACAATAGAATTCTAAATCCTAATGAGGTCCTAAGCCTCTCTATTTATACATCTGAAGTCTCTAATGACTTCCCTCTCATTAGGGAGGGTTAGCTCCCAACTGAAGATAAATTGTTTTATGTCCTTTTCACATGCTTGGTTGTCTTTTAGTCTTCAAAGTGATGGTTATGTGCAATCCAAGCCGATGGTGGAATGTTTGAATGGAGGGGTAGTAAATGAGGAGGATTTACCTCCTATAGTTACTCTCCCTTGTCCCATTTGAGTCTTTTCCAAGGTCTTTTCCATAGTTCTTTGCTTTTATCCTTTATACCTGCATTTTTCCTTGCTTTTACCCCTTTATTCCTGCATTACATGCACATTAGACCATAAAGCCAAATATACAACTCTAACTCATTTCATAAACAAGCTATAATCAAAATTATGCAATAAGTTGTGAGAATAGTTGGTTTGACTAAGCTAGGAGGTGAATTAAGGCCAATTAAGGCCCATATAATTTCTCAATGATGAGGCTTATCATCACCCCCCTACTGAAAGTTTTTCTTATCCTCTGAGCAACTTAGTCAATGTCCATGTCCTTCATGGCTCTGGTAACCTCTCTAACATCCCATGCTTCTGTTGTGGTCTCTTCTTCTTGTTGATAGAAGCCTACTTTCCTTTCTACTTCTTCCCATTGCCTCTTTTCCTCTTCTTCTTTTCTCCCTTCTAGCATACCTAGGAGTGGTGGTGGACTGATTTTTAGGCCATTAAATTGACCTTCAACCTTTGCATTGATTGCTTATACATAGGTGTCCTGTTGAGTGCCTCTCTCAACCTTTGAGGGGGGTGATATTATCTGATCTTCAAGCTGTGTGGCAATGTGTTCAATTTCCTTTAGCAGACATGTGTATTATCATTTATTAGTAGCCTAAACATATTTTCAAAATGTGAAATTTCTTGCTCTTGAGCAACAAGATATCTAAGTGCCAGCTGAGGATCATTTGCAATTAGATTATGGGTGATAATTAGGGCCATGGGATTTGATTGTTCAGCTCTGATGAAAAAGAGGTTCATTTTGCTCTAGAGCCAATATTATTTTCATATCTATAGCCCTTGACTTCTCATGGTTCATCCATGATGCCAATACCATTAATTGCAAATCTTCTATCTCTGCATTAGGATCCTGAATATTCATGTATGTGAGGGCCATATTGTGCAAGCAAAACTCAGCCATTTTGGCTATATCCTCTAGTGCACTTTGATCACAAAGATCAATAATCTGTCTGCAGTCCTGAAATGTCATGGTGCCCCTTTGTGCTAGTGTTTTAATATGAAATTTTAGCCATTGTTCTATGGGGTAAGGAGTATAGGATTTAGCTGGCATTCTACACTGTATGGCCTCCAATGAGAGGCTGGAATTCTACACTATATGGCCTCCAATGAGAGGCTGGCCATACATGCTAGCTAGTTCTCCTTTTCCTGCAACTATCCTCTCTGTTTTTCTTGTCTTCTTCCTTTCATTGTTCTTTCTCATCTCCATCAGTTTCTTCTTTTGTTTTAGCATCATCCTCCTTGTGTTTCAGCATGTTCCTCCGTATTAGTTTCTTCTTTATTCATCTCATCCCATCTAGCTCTGTATCTTCTTCCTGTTTTTCCTCCTCCTCAATGACAGAAGGACTAACATTATAGATGATGGTTTCGATGTCAGACTCTACTGGTGATTCTCTGATGACTGGCCATTTTATAGGGATCATAAGTTTTCAGAGGGCATCCTCAATGAGGATCCTGATCAACCTATGGAGAACTAACTGTTGGGAATTTCCTTCCTTTACTTTGCTGCTGGAGTCTATGAGTGATTTCATCAAGAAATAGGGTATGCTGAGTCTTTGGTGTGCTGGTGTTGCTACCCCAAATCTTAGTTCTTCGAGCATTCTCAAATGGTTTCCATAACAATATTGTATCTATGGACTCTTGCATTCTCCTTTGCCTTATTAAAGAATTTCATTTTTTCCACGTTTTCGCTTATAAACCAACTACCTCTTAACCTTTACAACTTTTGATCAAATGATGCATATGAATGAGTGAGTGGGATACTCACCTATGGTCTTGATGCCATGCTGCAATTGTCAAAGATCATAGGCATTGTTGATGTTCAGTATTCTTCCTCCTCTACTGCTTGTTGATGGTTTATTAGCTTTTGCAGGTGTCTATGTTTGAAGATTTGTTGTTGTTCTTACTGCTGTGGAGCTCTTGGATCTGATGTTGTTGCTGCTATGGAGCTCTTGGATTTGATGTTTCTGCTGCTATGTAGCTCTTAGACTACCACTTGGAAATGTTTGGTGTATCCCTTATAATTTCTTGATCATGTTGCTGGTTGGTGTTGTGAGGATGTTGTAATGAATGGACAGAGGGAGTAGGAGTGTATGTGGATGCAGGATGACGGTAATGGTTGAGGCAATTCTGTTAGAAAACACCATCTTCACCTGAATTGAAGCAACGAAGTGAAAAACAATAGAATTGATGGAGGGATGCATGGAAAGGAGTGGAGGAGATGAATATATGTGAGGCAGGGTTCCCTATAAATCTCCTCTTTTCTCCTTGCTTGTCTTCTTCACCCACCTGCAAATAACAATTATGTTTATTTTTCTTAGTTATATATATATATATATATATAATATATATATATATATATTATATATATATATATATTTCTATAAATATATATATATATAAATATATATATAATATATATAATATATAATATATATATATCTATATATATATATTAAAGAAATACCTAGGCTGCCTCAGAGAGGTTTTCAACCTAGATATCTACCCTGGGCAGATCAAGGAAGGTTTTCACCCAGGGATCTTCTTACTCTTTTTCATTTTTCCCATCTTTGGGCCACCTTATGAGGTTTTCAACCCAAAGATGGGACTCAGGTGCCTCATGGAGGTTTTCACCTAAATCCTTATTCTTTTTTCTTTTTCCATTTTTTGTCGCCTGATGAGGGAGGAGGTAGAACTTTCTCTACCATCATCACTGTCTTATTGATACTGTCAATGAACTCTTGCTTTTATAAAGGCCTCTTGTACGTTTTCAATCTATGTCCATTAACTAGCAATGGAATGGCTTCTTCATCAATACTTATGATTTGCACTGAACCATTGTCATGGCATATTTCCACCACATAAGATCTGAGCCATCTTGTCCTTAGCTTGCCCTTCAAGTCTTTAAAGTTGGAATCATATAACAATGCCCAGTCTCCTTCTTGAAATTGCTTCTCCTTGATGTGCTAGTCATGCCAGATCTTCCTCTGAAGTTGAACTATTTGTGTATGTAGGAGGGCCTGCATACTGAATTCATCCAAGCCATTCAAATGTAACAACCTTTCTTTATGTGCATGACTGAGATCTAAATCTAGTTGGGCTACCATCCTCAATGTGTTATATTCAAATTCAATGGAAAACACAACCTTTTTAACATAAACTAGCTCATAGGGTGTAAATATAGTGGTGGTCTTCCATGTTGTATTATAGGCCCAAGTGGCCTCAACTAGTCTCATTTCCTAATCCTTCCTGCTGCTGCTCACTACCTTGGTTAATATGTTCTCCAGTGCCCTATTTGTCACCTCCACTTTCCCATTAGCTTGTGGATGATAAGGAGTGGAGGTCTTATGCTTGATTTTGTGATGGTTGAACATTTCTTCAATCATGATGGATGTAAACTGGTTGCCTTGGTCTGTGACTAGCTCTCTAGGCCACCCAAATTTGTAGAATATACTCCCTTAGGAATTCAGCCACATTCTCTTTTGTTGCTGCCTTAACTGCTTTGGGTTCAGCCCACTTAGTATTGATGTGCTATTTTTTCTTTGAAGGAGGGTTCATAGGCCCAATGAAGTCCATGCCTCACTTTTCAAATGGCTGGAAAGTGACTTGAGGTTGTAGGGCAATTTCATCTCTTGGAGTATGCTTTCCCATCCTCTGGCACCAATCACACTAACTAATATACTTTTTTAGATCTTGATGAAGAGTTGGCCAATAATAGCCTATTTGAAACACTATGAATGTTATCCTCTTTGCTACAAAGTGACCTCCACAAGGCCCATCATGACAGTTCAAAAGGATGTCAAAGACTTCCACTTCCCTTACATACCTTCTTAAGGTTTGATGTGGGCCAAGTTTGAACAAATTTCCCCCAATCCAGGTGAAGGGGGTGCTCTTTCTGACTTTCTTGCTCTTTTATTTGGAGGGCAAGTTTAGTGGGAACTGTGCTAATACCAGATAATTTTCTATATCAGCAAAGGATAGGGAGATAACTCAAATAAAAAACAAATGCTCATCTAGTAACTAGTCATTCACCATTCCTTCTTCACCTGCAGGCAAATTCATTCTAGATAGAAAGTCAGCAACAACATTTTCCTTGCTAGGCTCATCAACAATAGTTAGATAAAAATTCTATATTAGAAGTAACCATCTTATGATTCTAACATTCACATCTGGTTTGTTCATTAAATATTTGATTGCAACATGATCATTATGCACAAATGTTTGATAGCTTGTAATGAAATGCTTAAATTTGTTCAATGAATGCACAACAGCCAAGAGTTCCTTTTCAGTAACAGTATAGTTTAGCTCAGCCTTTGATAGCTTCTTACTGATAAAATAGATGGCATAGGGCAATTTCTCCTCTTCCTGACCTAAGGCTGCTCCTATGGCTTTGTGTGAGGCATCAACATGAATATGAAAAGGGAGGGCCTAGTTTGGGCCTCTAAGGATTGGTGCAGCTGTTAACTTACCCTTTAGAATGTCTAAGGCCTCTTAATAGCTCTTCGAACATATAAACTCATACTCTTTTGCCAACAACCCAAACAAAGGAGAGGCCAACTTGATGAAGTCCTTTATGAATCTTTGGTAGTATCCAACAATTCCTAAGAAACTTTTGGTATCTCTCTGCTTTTGTGGATGTGGGATCCTTTGGATGATTGCTATTTTCTTTGGGTCCACATGCAGTCCTTGCTGAGATATTGAATGACTTAGCACAGTCCCTTCAGTCATTAAAAATTCACACTTTTCTAGACTAAGAAACAGATTCATTTCAATGCATTTGTGTAATACCTTACCTATGTTAGTTAGGGCTTCTTGGAAATCACAACCATAAGGTGTAAAATCATCCATATAGATTTCCACAGCATCATGTACTAATTCAACAAAAATACTTAAGACTGCTCTCTGGAAAGTGGCAGGAGCATTGCATAGGCAAAAAGGGAGGACCCTATAGGCAAAAGTACCCCAAGGACAGGTGAAGGTGGTCTTATCCTAGTCTTCTGGCCAGATTTAGATTTGGTTGTACCCATTAAATCCATCTAGGAAAGAAACGAATTTCTTCCCTACCAGGCCATCTAGCACTTGGTCAATTAAGAGTAGGGGAAAATGATCATTCTTTGTGGCTTTGTTCAACTCCCTATAATCAACACAAATCCTCCACTTACCATTTTTCTTGGGAGCTAACACTAAAGGAGAGACCCACTCATTGTCTGAGATAGGGTAAATGAATCTTGCATCTAGCAGTTTCTGCAGTTCTTCTTTGACTATGTCTTTAAGAGCTGGATTCATCCTCCTTTGTGGTTTCCTGACTGGCCTACAACCTTATTTGATGTATATGTGGTGAGTACACATTGAGGGGTGTACTCCCTTCATTTCTTTATAACTCCAGCTGAAGGCTTCTAGGTTCTCTCTCAACAAGTAGCATAGCTTTTCCTCTTCTAAAGCAGAAAGAGATGGGTTAATGTTCAAAGTCTTCTCTGAGCCAAATTCTATGATTTTGACATGAAGTGGGTTGGAAATGGCCAAGCATAAGTTAGTTGGATAATTTTTATGGGCTTCCTTTACTTCATCTTCTAATGGCAGTGAACTAGGAGTTGGACTTTGGAGCAAGTGCCCAATTAAGCGATCCTCATCTTGCTGTCGTCCCCCTTTGGTTATTTCAAAAGCATAAAGCTGGGTAGAATAAGCTTCGTCTTCTTCCTCCTCCTCTAACCATAAAGGTAAATCATGCTCTAGGGTAGGTTGAGTAGGAGGGTATGTTTGGACATATGCCCATTCTTGATGGTCATATTCCGAGCTTTGCAGCTAATGTAAGCATCATTTGTGGCCAACCATGGCCTTCCAAGGATGAGAGGGTAACCAATAAGCTTAGCCTTAGGTTGTAGAACTAGGAAATATGAAGGGTACTCCCAGGAGTTAATGGAGACCATCACATCCTCCACAATTCCCTCAGGGGTGACTGTGGAATGGTCTGCAAGTTGCAGAACTGTTGTGGTCTTCCTTAATGACCCTTGGAGGTTGAGCTTGAGCATGGTGTCCTTAGTCATCGGCAGCCCCAAGATCAATCAAAGTGTGTGGTACAATGGTGCCATTGATGTGCACATCAACTATAGGGCTTCTAGGGTCTAAATATTTTGGACATATTACCTGCCCCAATATTTCAATTCTCTCAGAAGTTTAGTTTCTTCTGGGGTAGGTTGGAGTGGTTGGGCTAGTCTTTCAGGAAACGGTGGATTTACTTTAAGGTTGTTTTCCTCTCTTTCTTCCTCAACCTCCCTATGTGGAAAGGGAGGTTTTTTGTCTAGGAGAATTCTCCTGAATCTTAGGTTGAACTCCTACATTTTTATAGTATAAGCTGGGTATGATGTCTCTCCATTGTATGGTTGTTGAGCATGCCTATTGTTTGGGTTTAGATTTTGTTGGGCAGGCATCTGGGGTTGCTTAGGTGGAGCAGAGTGTAGGAGTTGTGGTTGGTTAGGTGGTGGAGGAAATAGGGCTGGAACATTGTTGAATTGGGGCCTCCACCCCTAAGCTGGGGTATTCCACAGATGTTGTGGTTGAACATAAGGTTGAAATGATTGGCTAGTTGGCTAGGGTTGATACTGAGATGCATAGGACCAAGGAGGGGGTGTAGACCAGGAAGGATGAGCAGGGGGTCCCCAAGAAGGTATAGCTATGGTTTGGTTGGGGTCGTAATATGCATGGGATGGCCCTTGTATAGCCTATTGGTATTGTCTAGACCCAGAAGGTCTCCTTTGGTTGATGTAGCAAAGTTGCTAAGTGACCCCTTCAACTCTTTGATATACAACTTTGAGTCCAAGTAAAGAAGGGCACTTGTTTGTGGAGTGGTTTTCTTTATAGACTGAGCAAAGCTTAATACAGTTTAATGGACATTCGTTCCTAGGATGCCTCCTAGTACATCTAGGATAAAATATGGCCAAGGCTCTCTCTGCTTCCTCTTGCTTCCTTTTGATGTTCATGGTGTCCAATTTCAAGGCAAGGGTTTGCATCTTGTCACTTTTGAAATCTTCCAACATATTTCCAATTTCACCTTTGATGGATAAGTTAGAGGATGATGTACTGGTCATAGGTTGACTACCCCTACCTTTCTTCCTGGATGACCTAGAATGGATTCTAAAGACAATCATGATATCCTCATAGGGTAATTGGTAGACATGTCCTCCTGCTATCATATGTACGGTATCCAAAAGATATTCCCTTACTCCTCTAAGCAGGACCAACTTTAGTGACTCAGGGTCAAGTGTGCACCTTTCCCTTTTGTAGCTAAGCTGGAATATTTCTTCATAGTCTTCTAGGGATTCATCATGGCCTATATTCATCCTAAAAATATATTCTTTAGTATCCTTTGACCTACAATAGTCCCTATATTTTTTGTTAAAATTTTGTTGCATCTGATCCCAAGTTGTGATGCTATCGCTAGGTAAACCCATGAACTAGCATAATGTTGCATCCTTGAGGGTAGATGGGAATATTTTTAACTTTTTCTCATCATTTGTATATTCATAGGTTCAGCATATAACATAAAACTCAAATAATAAAGTGTCAGGGTCCTCTGTGGTCAGGCCATGGAAATGAGGTAGAGCAGAGGAGCTTATATTCTTCATCTCAGTGTCCCCATTGGTTTCCCTGATGGGGAAGGCACTCTCAATTCTCTCTCTATCTCCCCTGTCATTTTGGTTTCCAACCATTGGTTCAGTAGGAATGGTTTCTTCCTCTTCTTCTTCTTCTATAGATTCCTCAAATCGGTAAGGTTTCTCACCTAAAGGTTCTTCCAATTCACCATCACTGAAGAAGAGAGAAGGTTTCCTGTTGGATGTAGTGTGGGTATTTGACAACATGAAATGCTAAACTTACACCATAACCTACTAGAAAATTAAATAGCTATGCTAAGAAGAATTGCTAGATCAACACTAACCTAATGCTAATTATCTAAGTTGCAGAAGTAAAGAGAATCAAAACTAGACTAAGGTGTAACAAAGAAACTTATGCTAAATCACGTTTCAGCCGAAAAAAGCAATCAGAGGTTGAAATCAATGAAAGGAGGACATGAGGGAGAAATAGTGCATAAGAATTTTTGGATCAACCAGGTGAAAGGAAAATGAACGAAAGAGATTGGATAGCGTAGATAGATGGGTGAACAAGGTTAACTAACAGGATGAACGGTGGAGATTATATCACGGCGGTTGAGTGAATAGATGAACAAACAGGTTTAACCAGAGATAGACGAATGAGATTATATCATTGAGGCTAAGTCAAGAGATGGACGGAAAGGATTAATCCGTAGATGGATAGCAAAGACTAGATTGTGGGAAAAAGAAACGTGCGAAATTGATGGAGCAGGTTCAGAGGGCGGTAAGTTGTATATCATGCGCCCTCAAAGTTGTAAGTGGTTTTCTAAAATTTTGCGTGATTAGCCCAACTAGGCCACATGTAGCAAAGAGAAACCACTCTCATCGGGTGCCCTCAAAAGGATAATGATTGGAAATAAATCCACGTGATATCACGCGATAAGTGTTGGATCAAGCAGGGTTGATCAATGGTGGAGATCAGCCAAGCTAGTTGGCGATCGAGTACAGCGATAGCCATCGGATCAGGCGAGGCAGATCAACGATGGGGACTTAAAGTTCATAAAGTGAGTGGTGGACTCCATGCGAGGTAGCAGTTGGAGAAAATAGTGAATCATATGGTGATTGTGAAGGCTTGTTGGTGATCAGACGACAATGAAGCGATGAATGAGAAACAAGTTGGAAGCGGTTTCAAATGAAAATGACAGAGAGAACCAGTGATGGTGAACGAGTAACTTCATTAAACTATGAACTAGATAGCCCATGCGAGAACCAGAGACTGTGTTTTTGGGGTTGCTAGAGGGTCCCTTCCTTAGGTGATGGTCCCAGAGGGACGAGATGATGCCGAGACACCTGCACACAACCTGATAGTGATCTTTTTCTTTTAACTAACCTGTGAACTGAAAGAAGGCAGAAATGAAAGTAAACTGAAGCACAACACAGATGAACAGAACCAGAAAGATACTTCAGCAAATAACCAACGAAAAACTATGAATCTATTTAAGCAAATGAACAAGTAAACCAGAAATCTATTTAAGCAGGTAAACATAACTAGGAAGCTACTTAAACAAATGAATAGAACAGAACTCTATGCTAGCATAAATGTACAATAAAGAGGAGTTTTGGTTGCTTGGGTCGGGCACTAATCCAAGAGCTTCAGCCCTCGAAGTTAACTCAGAGCTGGCTTAAACAAAACTCATTCTTATTGTAGAAACCATGGATTACAAAGAAAATTGTCACAAGTCTTTGCAACTCAAAAATAAAATAGAGTTTTACAATATAAGTCTAAATCCTAATAACGTCCTAAGCCTCTCTATTTATACATCTAAAGTCTCTAACGACTTCCCTCTCATTAGGGAGGCTTGGCTCCCAACTTAAGATAAATTGTTTTATGTCCTTTTCACATGCTTGGTTGTCTTTTAGTCTTCAAAGTGATGGCTATGTGCACTTTGAGCTCATGGTGGAATATTCGAATGGGGGGGTAGTAAATGAGGAGGATTTACCTCCTATAGTTACTCTTCCTTGTCCCATTCGAGTCTTTTCCAAGGTCTTTTCCATAGTTATTTTCTTTTATCCTTTATACCTGCATTTTTCCTTGCTTTTACCCCTTTATTCTTGCATCACATGCACATTAGACCACAAAGCCAAATATCCAACTCTAACTCATTTCATAAACAAAATATAATCAAAAGTATGAAATAAGTTGTGAGAATAGTTGGTTTGACTAATCTAGGAGGTGAAATAAGGCCAATTAAGGCCCATATAATTTCTCAATGATGAGGCTCATCACTTCTTCACTTTCCTTAGGTACGCACTTCCTCAATGAGACGATCAGTGCATTGACAGAAGAATTTCAGGTATACCACCAGAAGAGCACACCTTATCCCCTGCAAGCTAACCGAATGATAGAGGCACTCAACAAGGTGCTCCAAAATGTGTTGACCAAGGTTTGAAATGCTTAGTGCAGTGATTGGGACCAACGCATACCTGCAGTATTATGGGCTTATCGAACGACATGCAAGAAGTTGACTGGACAAACCCCCTTTAGGCTTGTTTATGTAGAAATTTTGAATAATAAACACATATTCAATGGAGATTATCCTGATCATGTACTATTGCGGAATACATACACAATACATAAGCTCCTCTATGTTGATCATCAATATAGCAGCATCAATAACAATAAAACATCAAGAGCATGCACACATTAACACAGTATGTAACTTGGGGAAAGCTTACAGCTGAAAACCCCACACTATCTATATATTAATGATTGAGAACATGTAATATTACAATAGTCAATACTTCTCACAAGTATCCAGCACTATCTCCACCTGTTACACACAATACAACTCAGATCTGATCTCCAAATCTATTCCACTGCTTGCCTGCCTCCACTACTCAATACCTGCTCAAGAATGGATGAGAATGGTTGAACCAAACTCGTATTTACCTCAAAAGAATCACTCACACTGAGAATCACGTGAGAAGAGGATATAATACTTGGTATTGGCCAATTCTCATTGGCATAACTCAATCCCATTGATTGTGCAAATCCTCATGCACAACTATAGTTACAACTGATAGCAATCTGATCCTCTAACACCTGTCCCTGCTGAACTGAACATGCACTAACATGCAACTAAGTTAAATGATGTATTATTTAGTTGCATTATGAGTTAATAATTAGTTTTACAACTCATCATTAGTCTATTTGCAGTTAGACTAATTACAACTAGTTTAACCAAGTCAAACTGAACACAACTCCCTCAACTCCACAATCAACTCCACCAAACTCAACTAATTGAGTTCTCACTGAAGTCATGCATGCAACAACTCAACTGATCCACAAAGAAAACGTATTTCCTTCTAACAGCTGCATGTGCCACATCTGTAGCTCAAACTGAAGTGCTCCAAGAGAATAAGATAAATTTTATAGTCTAAATATTATTATAAGCTAATAATATTTGACTGCTCTATAATTAGACTTGACAGTGTCACCGCTGTTTTCTAAAAATATAAGTCCATATATTTTTTGCCAACTTGACCAATCATCCATAAAAAACATCCTGCAACTTATAGACATGATCCATATGTCTAAAAATAGACTTTGCGCCATAATTTTCCTGCGGGCCCACTTAGTGAAGACGACTCTTTTCACTAAGCTCCATCATCTTGTTGCAATCTCAACACTCCCTCTCGA